>JAYMTH010001644.1:0-14340 GCA_036897465.1 Pelargonium australe | reverse complement strand
AAGTTAAAAACTACATTAAACGAACGCCACCTTAGTATTTGTTGATTTGCATATATTTATTGGTGAGAAACAGTAGATAATATTATTGGGCTTGTAGATATTTATAACCTCATAGACGAAAAAAAGAAAAAAGTTGTAAATAAATAATATTGAACTTTATTTTTCACTATTTATACCATAGATTTCCGAGTGGGCTTGCACACTCGTTGTTAGCACATTTTAGTGTTTTACCACACTCAAATTATTCATCATTCGATGTTTTGTTCACAGTTAAAGATTTCACCTCTCCCCTTTGGTGTGTTGAGTGCGGATTGAACGCAAGTGATCTTCTCAGTTTGTTCATAGTTAACGTCTTTACCTCTCCCCTTGGGTGTGTTGAGCGAAAATCAAACGCAAGCACTCGATCTTCTCACTCATACAATATGTGTTGCCAACTGCACCATTACCCTTGGGTACATAATAATTATATTGAACTTTTACACATATATCATCGCATATTGATTGACATGAAAAGATACATGCAACATGGACGCAACAACAACATATGTGATGAGCCTGTTTTTCATGAGTTAACGTGGCACAATAGATTGTTGATATCGTATTGTTCAGTTGTTAAGAGATTTTCACAAGTATGAAATTTCTATGTCCTAAGTCTCTCCAGTCCAATGTCGATGTTCAGTATCAAGATTTGTCGACAATATTCGTCGGACTGTGACCTGCGATGACAAACACACCAAAATACGAGGAACTCGGGAAGCGCGCCTCAGACATGAGAATGAGATCTTACCCAAGATACACAAAGCTCCTAAGAGCATTTAAGAGAGATAAAACTAGAGATATAATGTAGAATGAGAGAATCTTATCCTCTTATTAAGAATGGAGTATGATTTATGTTAGATTGACCGATAATAAAGTGGGGTCAACCTGAGTGACCCGAAACTCTAACTTTCAAGCGCTCTATGCATGGGCGTCGAGTATGATCGACAATTCATATACATTCCTTATGCGTCGAAGTGTACGTTGATGCCCTTAGAAGTCTCTACCACGCAAGCTAGCTTCAAGTCTATGATAAATTAATAAAACACATTCACACAGGTACACATGCAATTCAGTTCTCTTTCAATTCACAAAAAACACGTGTTTTAAATAAAAGTAGAGGAGGCTAGTTCGAGTCAAGACCAAACCAGGTTCAAAGAACAAGCCAAGCCACTTGCATATATTCCTCATGTTTTGGTCTGAACCAAACCTTTCATTTCCAGAGCCTAAGACAATATTTTCTTCTTTTTTTTCTCTTTTAGTTCTTCATTAATTTGCTTCCAAGAAACTGAGATCGAGCTGATTAGTGAATAAGCTAGCATGTCGTCGCCGTCGGGCTCGCCGGACGTCGGAGGAATCGACCGGATCTTGCGCCGGAGAGCCGGCAAGGCACCTGAGAAATCCAATTTTGCTGAGACATGTACTCTCTTGAGTCAGTACTTGAAGGAGAGAGGAGCTCATGCTATGGCTGGAAAATTCGAAGCTGTTTCCAAAGGTAATTATATATATATATAAGCGTTTTGAATTTTTTTTGAGTTCTCGTTTGGAGCAATAGATTTTTTAGTTAAAAGTTGTAGCTCAACTGATAAAAGAAATTATTGGTGGTCCGTTACTTTTATTTATGTTGATTCGTAGTTTTAAATAGGATGTAAATTTTATATTTACGTGTTTGTTTGGATACGCGTTTATAGGGAGATCTGAGGTTTCTACGGCCGCGCCTACGACAAGTATGAACTTGTTGCCAAACATTGTGAGGCCAGATTTGAATGTTGAACCATCTGTAGATTTTTTCACAAAGCTTGCCTCCTCCTCCGGCTCCATGGAAGATACTATTAGCAAAGTTGATTTGACAAGGTGTGTCCTCGAGTTACGATATTATTTAAGTTCGGGTATTTTATACAAACGTTGTTAGTTGGTTTTGACTTTTACATGTATGTAGAGTTCAATCATTTTATTTTTTATTGTTCAAAATATATTTTGTATGCAACGATGTTATTTGCGTGTGAATTCCACTTTTCGTTTTGTGTGGGTTCAACATGTGCACACATGATTTTTATTAATAAATAACACGATGAATTTCACTTTCAATCTATAAATGTTTATTTTCATATTTTTTTTTATGGGTTGTTTCACATACATCGATGTGCGTGATATAATCACAAACTGAATTATTTATGTTAGGGATCGAGACGGGGACGGATGTACATGTGGGCATGTGGGGGCAATTGCCCCCGCTTTTAAAGACATTAGTTTAGAATTGGTGTCATATTACACCCACAATATTTACCATTTTCTAAATTTAAATTAGATTGAAATGAACCTTAAGTTTGTCTTCTTAAAAAAAATTCTAGATTTGTCATAGATCGATGTACTTTTTCGTTCGAGTAAGAGAAAGTACATGCAATGTATATAGCCTAACTTGTGCTGAAAGACGAGCAACATGTGATATTTAAAGTTTTCGTAGAAATCGAAAACGTGTGAATGATCTAAAAGTGTACATTTTCTAACATTTTTGGGCATTTTTTTTTCCAGAGAACCAACAACAAATCTTGAAACCGCCCAAATGACCATATTCTACGCCGGACAAGTTCTAGTGTTCAATGATTTGCCGGTAAGTAAGGCGAAAGAGATCATGGTTTTGGCCGATAAGCAGGCCAAATCAGCTTGTCCTGAAACTCGTCCTAGCGTCAACAAAGCTAATTTTAGCTCAGCTGTTGTTATCGAATCCACCGTTATGTCAACTACTAAACAACATACTCAAGCAAATGGATCTGGTAATTTTATTTGATTTTTCTTGTCACTCACAAGGTTGATCCACTTGTACTGTTAATGAAATATTTGCCAAACTCGTGACTCTTGTTTTGTGTAGATTTACCAATTGCTAGAAGAGCTTCACTTCACAGGTTCTTTTCAAAGAGGAAAGATAGGTAAGCACATCTCTAACATATGTCGTGTTTTCGGGTGTTTCTAGTCGATAAAGGTTTCCATTTGTAGCGTTTTACAACATTTTTAGGAGTTACCATCGAGCATACATGCTTGGGTCCTAAAATGATAAGTTTTGTGTTTTTTATATATTGAATCTTTGAAATAACTACATTTTATACCCAAGTAATGAATATTTATCTTTCCTTTTTTCATTTCGGTGATAAATGTGGTGATAAGAACTCGTTTAAATAAGAGTTTGATCAGTATTATCGACAAATTATCTACAACCCGATTATGTCAAATACGAGTTTGATCAGTCACAAAGTCTTAAATTGTTGACTCACTAAAAGGCTTTTTGCCCGTCAAATCGGTGATCAGATCAACAGATCGATTTAGGTTTTAACATAATTAGCTAAGTCGTTTTCTTCAAAAAAATTTCAGGGCAGCAGCAGTCGCACCATATCAAGTCAATATTGAACCATCAGCTACTGATTCTCCACCTCTTATGAAACCTGAAGAGAGCAATGTTTTTGAAGGTCAATCCTCAAAACAGCAAATTGACCTAAACTTGTAGTGTGTGACATCAACATTTTCACTCCAAGATCATATATATTAAAATCATAACTATTTTTGTTAGTTTTTTATTTTATTTGTTTAATGTTAGTTTGATTATTCCACTTATTAAGGTTTGTAGTATGTTTTTACATTTTGTTTGTTAATGAAAAATTTGTTAACATTACAATGATGCAAGATTTAAATATACAAGGGGAAATTTTCAAAATACTTCATAAACTACTGGGATGAATTTAAATTTGTATGTATTAATTAGAATTCGACCGAAATGATCCATGTTGCCTCCTAAGAGCTTCATTGAAATCTAAGTATCAATACAGAATGCAATAAACACGCCCATACAAGTATGCAGTGAAAACAAAAATAATAAGACGACGTCTACAAGATAACATGAAAGATCAAAACAACGATGGTTCAAAATAAAAACTTTTATAAATAACTAGAGAAAAGAGAGAGCATGAGTAAGTAAAAATTACACGTAATATTTTATTATTATGAACACTAATTTTCACTTAGATAAATATTTGATTTTGGTTTCTACACTATTTATTTTGTTTCAAATTAAAATCAATTTTTTTTTTTTTTTGTTTTAATTTGGTCCCATGATAATTTGATCTCAGGCTATGCTATTTTATTTTGAATTATCCCAACATGCACCAATTCCGTCAAATGAGCGAGGTTGACGTGACAATATTTTTTTTGCTGATTAACAACCATGCGATGCTTAATTAATGAGCTAAATTGATTGAAATTATATAATTGAAAAATATGGTCATCGTGTCAATTTAATTTGTCCCTTAATCATATATTTAGCTAATTTTTTTTTTTAATAAATAAGCGTACTCACTTAGACTCGAACTAAGACCTCTAAATATATATATGAGTAATATGAACATCAGTTGACTTATATCAGTTGCACTAATGAGGTGATGACACCTCATTTAAAATCATGGATCCGAACGGGTCGCTCCGCTCCCACAAATTCACTTGAATGGGTATAAGTGAAATTTGATGAGGTGTCATCACCTCATTGGCTTGATTAAGTTGCAACTTTATATCAGTCAACTGATACACATTTTACCAATTCAGAACAAAAAAAGCCATTTGGTCACTGAAATAGAAAAACTTTCCCAACATATGGCCCAATTAAGTTTGTCCACGTGTCAAAATCCATACGTGTCGAACTTCCATTCATCGTACTGGACGACCCAAGCTTACCATTTTCCCCCTTTCAGAGGCTCTCTGTTTGTCTCATTTTCCTTTCACTTTCTCGAGCTCGAAACCTCAAAACCCTAACTCCACTTTCTCGGGAAAATTTCAGAAAGAAAATCGGATTTTGAACAGAAAAATCCGTCGAGAAAATGCAACACCAGAGGCTGAAGCAGCAGCAGCAACAGGCCTTGATGCAACAAGCTCTGCTACAGCAACAGTCTCTCTACCACCCCGGCCTCCTAGCTCCTCCACAGGTTTCATCTCCGTTCCATTTCTCTCTGATTTTCGTTTGAGGATGAGTTTCGGATTCTATGCTTAGCTCTACTCTGTTTGATCTCTGGATCATTGCCTTGTTCGTGTTGTAGAATACTTGGATTGTCCGAGCTAGGGTTTTTGTTTTATCTATGATTGTGCTTTTGTTGGGATTAAATTCCTGAAATATGAGTTTTTGAGATGTTTGCTGTGCAATTCGTTGATGTTGATCACTTTGTTAGCGAATAGGTCTCTGGATAGTGTTCTTTTCAACTGGCTTGAATTGGGATGAGGCTTCATTATTTTATTAGAAGCTCAAGTTTTGACTTTTGAGCGGCTGGTCTGCTGGAGAAAAAAACATTTTGACTATATTATGTTTGAGATTAATGGGTTGGGAAATTTGGTTTGTCATTTGTGGTTTTGTTTCCTCACCCAATTGTAGTGGTTATTTATTTGATTGCTAATAAATTTGAAAATTTAAATGGAAGTTCCTTTAACAAAAATCATAACCAAGTTTGTTCGAGTGTTAATTGTCATACCCTGTTCAGATGTTCTATATCTAGTTTGGCTTAGTGTACTGTTAGCAGTAGGCTCTGTTGTTTGAATGGAGCATAGTTTGTTTTATACATGTTCACAATGGAATAATTGGAGTGGGTTGAACTTTTTTAATAGACTTCAATTTATTCATTGATATGGAACATAGATTGGTACTGTTTCACACTCAGCTTGTTAGTTTTGAAGTTTTAGTGATTGAATTTAAACCTTCGCCAGCTCTCCAAGTACTTCTTACGATATGTTTTGGTTTATTTTCTTTTTTGATAGTGGAAGTAAACCGCATAGTTTGTTTTCTTCCAGTATTGCTTGGAAACAGAGCAGTGACCTGAAATACAATGGCCAGAAATACACACACGACCTTTGGATTGCACATGTGTTAGTGATCATGGTACCATATGAGTAGGGTTGGTTAAATAAGAGGAATAACTCCATTACGAATTCATAATTTGAAGTTGTATGATTTCCATTTCAGGAACTTCAAAACCATTTATCATAAACCAAAATAATTTTGAAAACATCTTGTTAGAGGGTCTAGTGCTCCATGTTTGATTTCTTGCTTATAATTACCTTGGTGGTGGAGTTTTCAGAGTACTAAAATTTAGTAGAATTTACTTTTAACCTATGGAAATATAGACCACAAAGGCCACTTTGAGCGCACCAAAAGTATTGGGGAATATTAATATTTTTATTTCATGCGTTGGTTTCTTTGCATGAACTATTTTGGTGTGTTTGAGTTTTGTGTATTTGCCAGGATTAGGTATGGAATCTGCAACTGTTTTTGCACTTAGGTTGAAATACTTCAGATGAAGTGAAACTTCTTTTATTTGTTTCATTAGTTTTTTTTACCTTTTTTTTTTTCCTTTCCTCATTTTATTTTGCAGCTAGAGCCAATCCCAAGTGGAAATCTGCCTCCTGGCTTTGATCCAAGTACTTGCCGCAGTGTGTGAGTCTGTCTAGACATTTTTCTTTTTAGTTGGTTTCTTTTACTTTTTTCTTAATATTCTTTTACTGGCATTGTTATGCAATTGATGCAATGTTTCTATTTTATTGATGAGAAAAATAGTAAATGTTTTGATTGATTTTCTTTCTAAATGATGGTAGCTTGTTTGATTATTTCCTCTTTCTTGGCTGTTTATTTATTTTCCCTTCTATTTTTAGTACTCCAATCCAACTAATCATTTTCATTTATGGAAGATATTCAAGTTGTGTTATTAATTGATGATTATATGCTTTTGATAAATGAGAGATCACTTATAATCTTAATTTTTTTGAAACTTCTAGTTTTTTTTATTTCTGAGAAAATGCAGGTATGTGGGAAACATTCACACGCAAGTGACGGACCCACTGCTTCAAGAAGTGTTTGCAAGTACTGGTCCAGTTGAAAGCTGCAAACTCATTAGAAAGGAAAAGGTGGATTTTCTACTGTCTAGTGTCAACTTCCTTCATATCTGTTTGTTTCCTATTTTTCTCATGCGAAGGTCTACTTGTATTAAAATGATTAGTGACTATTTTTCTCATCCAAATGGCCAACTTAACTTCGTATTGGTGTTTATGTTTCTATGCAGTCATCATATGGATTTGTTCACTACTTTGACCGAAGATCAGCTGCACTTGCTATACTCTCTCTCAATGGAAGGCATCTGTAAGTCTTAACTCGTAACTCTTTATAGTTTTAGGGCTTCCACCTTGAGACTTGGTCGTATATTTATTATCTACTTCCAGGTTTGGGCAGCCCATCAAAGTAAATTGGGCATATGCTAGTGGTCAGAGGGAGGATACATCAGGTTGGCTTATGGTTCGAGTTTTCCATTCAAACTTGAAGGTGATTGATTGGTGATTTCATGACTAATTGACATTGTTGCTTGGATGCAGGCCATTTCAACATTTTTGTTGGTGATCTTAGTCCCGAGGTTACTGATGCAACATTGTTTGCCTGCTTTTCGGTTTATCCTAGTTGTTCGTAAGCTTCCACTCTCCCCTTCATTTTGCCTATGTTGTCAGATTAAAATATATGCCAAGCCTCTAAGGCTCTATTCTTCTTTATCTTCCTTTATTTTTCTTCTACAACTTATTTTCATTCGTGATATCATGGATTCTTCTATTTGGGAGCCTATTTTGATATATGTTTGTTTTTAGTGATGCAAGGGTTATGTGGGATCAAAAGACAGGCCGTTCAAGAGGGTTTGGGTTTGTTTCTTTTCGCAGCCAGCAGGTTTTCTTCTCATCAAACATTTTCTGATTGTTCATTTTTCTTTTCAGTTCTAAATTTATATTTACTTATTTTTATCTTCTGGTCAGGATGCTCAAAGTGCAATAAATGATTTAACTGGTAAGAACTCTGATCTTTACCCCATGCTATAATATTTTATCTTGATTGTAATGCAATTAAATTTCTAGATGTTAGAACTGCAATGCATGCGGGATTTAGCTTCTCCCAAGTGTTAGACAGGATTTATAATGCCCAATATCTAAAGATGGTTCTGGGAGGAAAACTTTTTTCAATCTGATTAGGGCATTAGGCTATATCCTTCTTTTCTTCTGTATTTTATTTTTGTGTATAGCATATAAGAAAACTGAATGATTTTTAATTTACTTTTAGTGTTATAGTAAACAGATCTTATGTGCAGTAAATTTGTTGGATGCACGTATTCTTCTGTACTCTGACAGCTGACTGAATTTTTCAGGCAAGTGGCTAGGGAGTAGACAGATACGTTGTAACTGGGCAACGAAAGGTGCCGCTTCCAACGACGATAAGCAGAGCTCAGATTCCAAGAGTGTGGTAGAACTTACTAATGGCTCATCAGGTGAATCATTAATTTATAGAGCTTGAATTTGTGTTATTTATGTCAAGCAGTCTTTTTGCTTAGTCATTTCTATGTGAAGTGAGTGTATTTCTGTCTGAAACTATGAACACTATTTATAGGCTCTGGCCGATATTTGTTTCTCGTTCATAATGCATTCAAAGTTAGGTTTGGATCTATAAAGGGGAAAACAATCATTACTTGCTGAGTTTCCAATGAATATATCCTTATCGGTCTTTAAACTTTTTTGCTTTCACTCTTGTACCTAGACTCTGGGTGGTTGATTTACTTGATCAAAATATTTCAACCTTGCACAGCATTTCAATTTTAATCTTGTTTAAGAGATGGGGCTTAAACCATTGAAAAGGGACTTATGAATATTAACTTGCTTGTGCAGAAGACGGGAAAGAGACAACAAACAATGATGCTCCTGAGAACAACCCTCAATATACGACTGTTTATGTGGGTAATCTTGCACCAGAGGTATGAGATCATCCTTCCACCAGTCATACTTGTTCGTGCTCAGAAGAAGAATTCATACTCAACTGTGTCTGTACATGCACTTTAAGATTAACTAGGATAGTATCGTGTGTGGGTTTTACTTGCTGATGGAATTAATTGGTAAAAGGCTTCTTCAGTAACCAATGTCCACCTGTAGAAGGTTGTGATTCTGTATTCATTCTCAGTGAATGCCAAAACTTGTGCTGCTCTGGTTTGCAGGTTACCCAGCTTGAACTTCATCGCCACTTCCATAATCTCGGTGCTGGAGTGATTGAAGAGGTCCGGGTTCAGCGAGATAAAGGATTTGGTTTTGTCAGATACAGTACTCATGGCGAGGCAGCTCTGGCAATTCAGATGGGGAACACCCAGTCAGTCCTCTATGGCAAACAAATTAAGGTGTGCCTTTTCTGCTTGTAAAGCTACACTGCATGTGTCGAGTATTTAACTATGCTTTGTTCTATTTTGATATATTATTTTGAGATTTTATTGGTCATAATATTTCTTGGTGATGGTAACCAAGTCATATATGTATTTTTAGTACTCTTGTTTGGATTATCATCGAAGCCAGCAGTATATGAGTTGTCATCATAGTAGTGAACAGTTTGATCAACTGGCTATTCAAAATGATTGTCATGCTTCTCTTTTTGCACAAATTTAGGATAGTCCGATGAGTGCTTTACTTACCTTCATGTGCCCCTATTTAGCTTTGCTGTAATGAACTCAAGTAGTTCTAACTGAATTATCTTAGGTAGATGACGGAAGACACTTATTTTAGTACAAAAGAAACTGTTATATCGGCTATTTTAATACTATCATTGTACTTTCGATTTATTGAACCTCCACTAACAATTGCCTTTTGTTCATAGTGCTCGTGGGGCAGCAAGCCCACTCCACCCGGGACTAGCTCAAACCCGCTCCCCCCTCCAGTAGCCGCTGCACCTTTACCGGGTGTCACCGCCAACGACATATTAGCATATGAGCGTCAATTAGGTTTTCATGCCCTCATGCATCCTCAGGGACAGCATCCCCTGAAGCAAGCCCCCATGGGGAGGATGGGTGCTACTGGAGCAAGCCAAGCTATATATGACGGCGGGTTCCAAAGTGTAGCTGCAGCTCAGCAGCTCATGTACTACCAGTAATTTCCCGAGTTTGTGTGATACCAAAACCTTTTTATTTTCCTGCAGTTGCAGTATTTGTTCGAGTTTCAAGCCACTAGGAGCTTTTTAATGTTTTACCCCTTTTCGAGTTGTGAAGTTGTTGCCTGTGGATCATTCTGCCATTTTGTATGGATATGCAATATATGTACTTATGCTTTTTATTTCTAGTGGAAATGCGACATACCGAAGGATGAATTCTGTTGATTAATCTCATTGTGTCACTGTTTAGATTCATGTCTATGTGATAAAATTTGTATTTGCTTATTTGTTGTAATTGTTATTGTTACGTTTATGTGCAAAACTTTAGGCTTTGCCTAAAGTTCACATTTAAATTTTAGAAGTATCATGTTGAGCAGTTATTTAATTCTCTCCTGTCAAAATATTTTAGAACTGAAATTCCCAAATTAAACATGCAAATCCAATACCGAACGAAAATGGTATTTTAAAATCCGCCCCGGATCTGTCATTTCTAATTACAATGCTGGTGTTCAACAAGTTTGAGCTTATTCAATCTCGATTAATTCATTGAGAGATTGGATACCACAACGAGGTTGACAAGAAAAATCGTCACAATACAGAATACATGTAGCGAAGATTAAGTTGAACACAGACACATCTGTTCAAAAAAATTGAAAATGAAAGAGAACCTAGATTCGAGAAAGGGATAAAAATAATATCCTATTTTCCGCACGAAAATGCTGCAACTTGCAACCTCTACTAATGCTCTATCCTTTATTATTACACAATCGATGTATGTAAGCTATTGAGACAAGTACAAGAACAGGTCATTCGGTTTCCAATCCTGCAATATAATTGTCGTAGAATTTACCCGCGCGCTCAAGATCTCCAAGCTCGGTATAACAATCTGCAATGGCTCCATAAGCCTCTGTGTTTCCTGAGTTCTCTCCTGTCCGCTCGGAGATGGCAAGAACCATGGAATGGTACTTGATGGCTTCCCGATACTTACTTTGCCTCTGCAGTGAGGCTCCTGCATGAAGAAAACAAGCACCGATGTTACACTATAATGAACTGATGAAATCACGAAGAAGTATGAGAATCACAAAAACCCATTTTCGGGGGAAGCTTTAGCTTATATCTCATGGTTAAGGTTCTCTAAAATATAGACAATTTGGATAAGGAAAATAATTTTTCCATGTAAAAAATGATGTTTTTTTTTTCCTCATTATGTAATGAATCATTTTGAAATGCAATCAATGACCAAAATGCTCCTTGATGACAAGAGTATCGGGAGGTAGATTGGAGCGCCACCACAACTACATGGGAATATACATGTGCCAATCCGTTTCCTTAAAAAAATGCATGGAATACGTATTTATTGTATATTTACTTGGCTTGCTTAAGCGAATAATGGACAGAGGAGAAGAGTACAAACCTAAACCTCTTGCAGCCTTTTTCTCCTCAGTCGGGTCTGATAAACTTTGAGCGAGCTCGAGTGCAGCCTTAAACTCAGTGAATGCTTTCTCCGGATCTTGATTCCTCAAAAAATTCTTTCCGGTTTTCAGTCGAGAAATCAACTCCTGCTTCTTTGGATCAACAATGATTTCGTTCTCCGATATCCGACTACCACCAACAGGAGCATAACTCAAGGCGGGGGCATAAGACTCAATCTTAGCTTGCCTCCTAAGAGCTTCATTGATCTGGCGCAGCTGTTCATTGAGACGCAATAGCTCTCCTTTTCTTTGTCGTGCAAGCAAACCTATCATAAATGACATGAATAACGTACTAATTGCGGATTAGAACTTAAGTTCACGAATAGGAATCAAGAATTGGAATGGGAATGAGATTCCCATTTTTCATGTTTTGAATATGATTTTCTGGTCATGAGAATGGCTCTGAAATGGGAATCTCATTTTCACTCACATTCTTGATTCCATATTTTTTAATCTAATCGCTAACTCAGAGTAATTACATGGATCGCTAAACTCAAATCAGTCTTACCTCCTACTGTGGCTCCTACAAGGGATACAAAGAGCAGTACGGGCATGTTAAAAGCAGAGTTAGGAGCCTCGCATGTTTCAGCCAAAGCTCCATAAGGCGCGGCCAAGAAAAAGGCATTAGTGACAAGAAATGCAATTGCCGGAAATTTGAACCACATGCTTCCCTGCCGATGGAACAATTCTATATCAGAAAGCATAATTTCGGAAATGGAGAAGTTAACACTCATTTTGGGACGAATTGAGTACTTAAAAAAAATCTAAGTCTTGTATTAGGGTTTATGCATTAAAGCAGCCTTAATGAAAAACCCGTTGAAATTTTCCATCCCATCTATTTGCCAGAATGCATCTCTTAAGATTTCAGGCTAGCAATTTCTTCTAGACACTCCTTAAATGAGAAAATCAAATATAAACATTGCTATCACATTCACAAGAAGCCGATCTAAATTTTGGAAGTTACTAAGGGGGACTCACCATCATACCTGATGAGCTGATAACCGATCAACGAGCTCACTATAACGTGACGACATCTGATGGATCACACAACTTCCTTCCGACTTACGGATACCAACGATGCCCAAATGAGTAAATAAGTCGGATGGCAAGCTACAACGAACATTACATTGTTCACTAGAAGCCAACTTCACCTTAAATAAAAGAGAACCTACCTTCCCTGTTCCAATCAGTACATTCAATTTCAAATTCAATACATATATCCCGATAACTTTCTAACAAGCTACAACAACAACAGCAACAACCAAGCCATTTCTCGAACAATGTTGGGGTTAGCTACATGAATCGTTTATCAAAACTTAACAACAACAACAGCAACAACAACAATCAATCCAATTTTAGAACAATGTTGGGGTTGGCTACATGAATCATTTATCAAAACTTACAAATTCTCCACTCACATTTTCTGTCCACTCCATCACTAATGGATCACGAAACTCACTCTCAATCACTGAAAGCTTATATACCCATTTCAATCTAAAAAGAAAAAGAAAAAGATAACACACACCCACACACACAAAGCATGCATGAATTCAATTTCAATTTCAAATTCAGAACATTTATCCCAATAACTTTCTAATAAGCTACAATAGCAAGCCAACAAGGCAGTGAACCACATACTACAATAACAACAACAACCAATCCATTTCTCTAACAATGATGGGGTTAGCTACATGAATGGTTTACAAAAAATCTCACAGATTCTCTGTTTGTATTTTCCGACTCCACTAAATCACTCATGGATCATGCAACTCACTCTCAAACATTAAAATTTGAAAACTTATCAATTCATTTCAATCCAAAAGACAACACACACAGAGCATGCATGAGTTCAAAATTTCAGCTTCACAACTTTGATTTGATAAAACTTGCATCAAAACATGATTTTGGGGTTAGACTGTTTCTTATAAACAAACAGTTCAAACCCACCAACAAAGAAACCAACTTTAACTCCACTTTTAATTTCACCATCCTGTTTGGTTTCCGAGAAACTAATAGAAAAGAAAGTAAAATAAGAGTTACATAGCTTTTCAACTTTCAGGTTAGCAAAATGGGCACTAAATTTTTTAGCAACAATAAAAAACCAATCTTTACAAAGTTTTTTGAACGAATTATAGAAAAAAAGAAGCTTAACGGAGTAAGGCACTGACCGGGGACAATGGGTTTGCCGGAGAAGTGACCGGACGGCGGAGATCGCGGCGAGTTCGGACGGGTCAAGAAGGAGGAGCAACGTATCAACACCGCCATTTTTGCTTCGGATAAAACTTGGTGCTGTTTCAGTGGATTCTCTGTATGTATGGGAGTGGGAGGAAGTGACTAAATTACAAAATTGACTTTCTTTCTCTAGTGAAATTACATATTAATGCCACTGCTCTAATCTTCTAATTACTTATTTCTTGTATAATTATGGCTGATAGTTCAAAACGCAACATAAAACTCTTGACACATATACGTCGTACGTGTTTTGACACGGCATGTTTGTAATTGTGTTGAGATTGTGTTAAAAAATGACAGTCCGGTTCGTACTTGACAAAGATACGACATTCCCGTCTCAACAAAACACTATATGAGTATTTCTTTTTGCACAAGACAAGCACAGAGGCAATTCTAACTTATCCAACCCAAATCCAATAGATGAAATGAAGAATAGTGTAATATTTTTATTTGAAACATAAACATTATTAATATATTTTCTTTTATCATTTCCAAATCACCTATTTTTTTGTTTTTGTTTAAGTTAGTTTGTCATTTGATAAAAAAATTTAAATTAATTAAATCTACACGGATATGACAATCTAATACAATTATTAAATATGTTGTGTTAATTCACACAACATATATTTGTTTTTATAACACTAT
>JAYMTH010001643.1:0-14340 GCA_036897465.1 Pelargonium australe | reverse complement strand
CGTGGGGTCCGAATCATTGTACATCGTCGGCTTTTGAATCATGAATGATTCGGTTCGTCTCTGGTGCCCGGTTGAGGCTAGGGTTTCGTCGAGGCCCCTTCTCAGCTACAGAGGTTACCTTCTTATGGTGGGGATGTATGGCTAATGGGGGATTTGATTTTTTCTCTGTTTCTAGTTGTTTTTGTGTTCTTAGTTGGCTAAGGCTTTCTTTGTTTTGTTATTTTTTTCGTTCTTAGTTGTTAGATTGCTATGTACTCTGTTATTCCTTATCCCTGATTCAGTATTGAAAGTTTTACTTTCTCGGTCAAAAAAAAAAAAAAAAACATAGCCACAAATAACCCTAGTCCGCCTTTCACTGCTTGGACTTGAGTTACAGTTGCAGCCTCTAGCGGCTTTGCCGCCGGAGTTTCGCCTTCTGCTCACCATCTCTACTCTCTACGTCTTTTTTGTTCTATTGGAGTTCCGCCTTCTATTTACTGCTTGATCTCACCGTCGGTATCGCCAAGAGATGCTGAAGTCCAAGCAACGTGCCGTCATCAGTCCAGATCTGGATCGTACCGGCATCAACCGTCGCTACTATTTTCACTACCGGAAATTGCAGTTTTGTCGCTTATCGTTTTTCAGTAGTTCTTTAGTTTTTTAGTTGTTTCTTTAGTGGCATGTCTTCCATTGTTGGAAGTTTGTTTTTGCGTAATTTATTGGTAGTTTCGGTATGTCTTCTCTCGTTAGAAGTGGTTGCTATGGTGATTCAAGGTCCGATACTGATAGTGGAGTCTGGAATAGCCTTATCGGGTCTCGCATTAGGACCCGGAATGTCATGATTGATTTGCTATCTTTGAAGGTTTTTTATTTTCTGTTTGGTTTTGTCGTTTTCTTTGTTGGTCATCATGAGAAAATGATTTATCAGGTTTTAGGGTTCAACGATGTAGTGGCTTGTTTGATCGAATTTCTGCGTCTGTGTCTGGCCCAATAGTGACTTCTTGGTTTTCTCACTACATTAGTAAAAGTTTACTCGTAAAACAAAAAAATCTTCTTTTTTTTTCTTTTTTTTTTCTAAACATCATATGTAAATCTATTAGTTGTGATTCGTGAAACCTCAAACCTTTGCAAAATTTGTGTGAGTTTGGAACTTTTATATGTAAAAATGAAAGATTTTTTTTTCAAACCAAGTGATAAAAAGTTGGCAAAGAGTTATGTAATTTCTGGAAATAATTTGATAACTCCTGCGGAATTCTGCAGTTTGGAGCAGAGTTATTTAAATTCATGAGGTAGAACTCTGCAATTTCCAAAGAAGTATTTGCGTTGCTTTGTATAATAACTATATATTGTAACGATCAGTTTATATGTAATTTTAGTTACTAACTACAACAAATTTATTTTATAATTAATTAAATCAATTTTATCAAACTACCCAAATAACGAAACCAATCTAATTTTCAATTCTGATTGATAACTTTTTATTATATTTTATAACTGAATTAAGCATACCCATAATCGATGCTTCCACCACCATTTTCTGTTAGGGTTTTCATTTTTAAGCTGAATTTCTTATACCCATTTGGATTTAGATCTTAGATACAAATACATATTATTTATGTATTTGGTACTTAACAAGTCTCAGTCTCAAAAGGAGACTCATATTTAAAAATAGAAAACCGTCAACCAAGGAATATATAAACAAGGAGAAAGTAATAGCAATTCAAATAAACATGTGTAATCTTATTAATACATCTACTAATTAATTGGCAAAGTAACTCATTTTTTCTTGTGTTTGTCCTTGCTTGAAAACAAAGAGACCACACCTTATAAGAAGAATCACAATTAACCAAACAAACAGGAAAACATTATACTTAACACCATTATGTGCTTCTACTTCACCAACAACTTCAATCTTCTTTCTGGCCGAGTCAATAGCTGCTGCTGCAACTTGAATAAAGATAGATATACACAAATCAGCACCTAAAACGTAGATTATTCTGAGAACAAATGATTAATGCTCAACACGGGAATGAAGCATCATCTGTTTTGGTTTAACTCAGAATATGAAACTAGATCATCCATGAGACAGAGCCATAAGTTGGAAACAAATAAGAAAAATAAAATTAGGAACTCTCGGTGATTGAATCACTTAAACAAAAGACTATCACAGCTGTAATACAGTGAGGCTATGTTATCGGGATGACAATGCCAGAATACCAGTTGAGCTGAAAGCTAACATTGCCAAAAATGCTGATAATTTGTCACAATACAATTTCTACAGGGAACAAAAAATTATTAAAAACTTAACCTCTAAGTTAATCTTCACTATATTACATTCCCACCAAAACTGAGCATATTTGGCCAATGAATGGAAGGATTAGTTTTACCTTGACAAATGACAATTCAATGCTTCCCAACCTCTAAGCTAATCTTCACTATATTACATTACCAGCAAAACTGGGCATATTTGGCCAATGAATGGAAGGATTAGTTTTGCCCTGACAGATGACAATTCAATACTTTCCAATTTCAATCTAAAGTGAAAACTTGGAATGTACCTTTCTTTGCATACTATCTTGCTGATTATGAACAACTCGCCTATCTAGTGCTCCTGTCATCCTTGTTGCTTGTTTGGGGAGTGTATTGACTGGTAGATGATGGTGAGTACCCAGGTGCACTTGGGGAGTACCCTGCACTTGGACTGCATGGATAACAATAGAGAGTCAATACACCAACCAAGTCCTTGCAACTCGTATGCAACAATGTATAACTACTGTTGCAGTAACAATTAGTAGACTCAGCTTACCTGTACTGCGGAGAACTTGGACTGTAATCTGGGCTCACTCCAGAGTTATATGGACTGAAATAAGATCAAAACATAATTTTAAACCATCCTGAACCTGAACACAGCACTAAATATTCACATAACATTATGAATGTAATTCTAGTCTATACTTAGAAACAACATTTTGAAGACATCATTCAATCTACGACGTCGGTCGATTAAAACCCACTTCTGTAACCATGCTGCAAAGGGGTACCACCAAAGGGGGATTTGTGTCACATCCAAGACACAAATTCGACAAAAATGATTTCCCATGCACAGTATAAAGATAAAGAAGGATCTTCGAACTGCCAAAATCCAGTGCCTAAAAGATCAATTAAGGCAGTAACAAGGTGTGGGACCATCTATCAAGACTTTTTTCACTTTCAACAGCTAACAATTTCAGTTCATGCTCTTCAATACGGTGAACAGCGTAGCAAAAAGCATGTGCTACTAATGATAGTTGGTGAAGTGATAATGAACAAGATTATCAATGAAGGGAGAAAAAACCCAAAAGTTGCCTCACCTGCTGGGACTGTAAGTAGGGCTCGATGGGGAATAAGATGGTGATGTTGGTGAATACGATGGTGATGTTGGACTGTAAAAAAAAAAACATTAAATTTATGATAAATAATTCACTACAATAATGTAAAATTCAAGTAATAATTGACAAAATTATAAGTCACACTTAATATGATTGGCAATTTGTAATTTTCTAAATCAGGAACCCAGAACAACCACACTAGGCAACATAATGATACTTGAGCATATAATGGAAGCTAGCTTACCTGTAGTTCGGAGATGTAGGACTATATGGACTTGATGGCGACAATCTTGGACTGCTTGGTGAATATGCAAGTGATGGGCTGTATTTTGCTGACTGGGGATTGTAACTTGGAGATGTAGGACTATAGCTCGGTGAGGTAGGACTATAGCTAGGTGAAGTTGGACTATAACCAGGAGAGGTTGGGCTATAAGCTGGTGAAGTAGGGCTGTATGATGGAGATGTGGGGCTGTAAGAAGGAGAAGTAGGGCTGTATGAAGGTGAGGTGGGGCTGTAGGAAGGCGAGGTGGGGCTGTAGGAAGGTGATGTGGGGCTGTAAGAAGGCGAAGTCGGGCTGTAGGAAGGTGATGTAGGGCTATATGCAGGAGAGGTGGGGCTGTATGCCGGAGAAGTCGGGCTATATGCAGGAGAAGTGGGGCTGTAACTCGGTGAAGTTGGACTGTAACTAGGAGAAGTGGGGCTATAACTTGGAGAGGTAGGGCTGTAGCTGGGTGAAGTGGGGGAGTACGAAGGACTAGTAGGTGAATATGCAGGACTTGTAGGGCTATAACCAGGAGAACTAGGACTATATGTTGGAGAAGTGGGGCTGTACCCAGGAGATGTGGGGCTGTAACCAGGAGAAGTGGGACTGTAACCAGGGGAAGTGGGACTGTAGCCAGGGGATGAAGGACTGTAGCCTGGAGATGACGGGCTGTAACCCGGGGATGAAGTAGGAGAGAATGCCATTCCACCAACATAAGGAGAAAATTGGGCATCTGTAATAGGTGACAGACGGAGGCTTGGACTCAGTAAATAATTTGGAGACATCATTCCCTCGTGGTATGGAGTCCCGGATATTGGAGAACGGGCAGGTGTCATGCCATAATCCAAACCATCCATGTAACTTGGCAGCTGAAGTTCAATGGCATTCTTCAACATCTCATCATTGAGATACAAGGAACAATCTCCCGTGCCAATTGGTGCTAACTGACCTAACATTATATTTTCAGTAACACCCCTTAAATAATCTGTTTCAGCATACACAGCGGCATCAAGAAGAATATCAACAGTTTCTTCAAATGAGCATCTCATCATTGGCCCTGTATCATTCCGATTGATTCCATGACGAGTGATGGCCATCAAGTGGCCACGATAGGTCATGGTATCACACAGTATCGCGAGATGCCGATAATTCACATAAGATCCATCAAAAGATATAACAACTCGCAACTCATCCAGTAAGGATCGACGAACTGCTTCAATTCCAAGAACTTCAATGACTTCAATTAAGTGGTTGCTTGTTGTCCTCCTTGCATCTACGTCTTCATTACACATAACAGCTAAGAGATTGACACCTTCCGTATCCAGCATCCATTCACTTTCTGGCTTAAATCCTTCATTCTCATCAAACTTGTTCACCTTACCTTGTTTAATAAAGACTTTGTTGATATCTGGAATACCTCGAAGAGCCATTTCTGTCAACATGTTACTTGCAATCTTCTTTAGGAAAACATCATCTTCAGCAGACTCGTCATTCAATTCACCCTTCGGAGCTTCATCATTCATGATACGAATACGAAGGATCAGCTTGTCAGCATTGTCATCATTGAATATACAAGTCAAGTCATCATCAAATTCAAGATTAATCTTCTCAGCAATATCAGCCATGCTCAACTTCTTATCCACCATCATCTCGCGATTCAACTCAACACGAAGCAACCATGGGGAGATCTTTTCAGGGGCGACCTCTTCATCAGGCATTTCATAATAAGATTTCACAAAATCAACATCCTCTTCAATTATTGTGCTCATGGGATCTGGGTCATACCAAACTTCTGTCGCCTGAGTTACACTCCGTAGAGTAGTGTATTCCAAAGCACATTGAACATTTTTGGCCCTCTCCTTTGTCTTCCCAACTTCAGGCTTCAAATAGACTGAGAGAGATGGTGTTTTTATTTTCTTGGCAACATTAATGATTTCTCTCAACCTAGGGACACCAAGAGTAACATTCTTTGCACTCACACCAGCATAGTGAAAGGTGTTGAGAGTCATCTGAGTAGCAGGCTCACCAATAGACTGTGCAGCAACACAGCCAATCATTTCACCAGGTGCTACAAGTGACTGTAAGAAGCGTGATTCGATTTCACCAATAACCCACTCAAATGCTTCGCGAGTAAGCCTGTACTCTTCCAACACCCTTTTACTAGCAAATGTGCTACGAAGCAAAATATTGAAGAATAAGGTGGCATTCTTTTGAGCTTCCACACTCAACAAATCTTCACCTGGAACAACCTTGAGTCTCTCCTGAAGCTTGTCAACAGCTTCTACAATTTCCATGGGGTGCATATCAGAAGGCCTACGCAAGTCTACCTTAAAGGTCTTCTGTGCATTCCATATGAGCCTCTTGAGGTTAACAGGCATCGGCCAAGTATTATCACCTGTAGTAGCAATCTCTGTTCCAAGTTGGAGTCTATCAGCTTCAAGCTTTTGAACTTCAGCATCAAAAACATTGCGGAATTCTCGGATAGTTTTTAAATCGTCAACATGTTCGGGCAACATGTAACCTGGATTCCAGAATTCATCATCGATTTCATATCTGAAAACCCTATCAAACTCTTTCTTTTTCATCTTCAAAGAATCTAGCTTCTGTGATTCTATCCAAACAGCATCCATACCATCTTCCCCATAGAGAAATTGAATAACATCCCCCAGTGAGTTCCTCACAGTTCCATCATACTTGACCATGATATCTTCCATAGCCTTGACCAGTCGCCTCTGGATGTACCCAGTCTCAGAAGTTTTCACAGCTGTATCAATAAGACCTTCCCTACCACCCATGGCATGGAAAAAGAACTCTTGTGGGGTCAGCCCACGCAAGTATGAGTTCTCCACAAACCCACGACTTTCCGGCCCATAATCATCCTTGGTGAAGTGTGGCAATGTTCGGTCTATGAAACCATATGGAATTCGTTTACCCTCAACATTCTGCTGACCCACACAAGCAGTCATCTGTGATATATTAATAAAACTTCCTTTAGACCCTGCAGTAACCATTGCCTTTAGATTGTTACTCTCTGCTAAACTTTTCTCAGCACTACTTCCTGCATCATCACGGGCTTTGTTCAACACCTAAAACATAAGAACAAAGACAACGAAATCAGCACTCAACAGGTATCCAAAACATAAAGGAACGTAAACAATCAAATTGTTTCAAGCACCTGATTAACTCTGTTTTCAAAAGACTCCATCATGGTTCGTCCTGGCTCAGGTTCTAACTTCCTTTCTTGGGCCTCCTTAATTAGATTCTTCACCTCTTCCTTTGCTGTAAAAATGGTTTCATTAATTTTTTCCATCGTTGCTGCATCAGCAATTGTATCTCCTATTCCAATGCTAAATGCATTTTGCAAAAGCCAATAATTGACAAGCCACTGAGTATGCCCCAGAAACTTCCTGGCTGCATCTGGACCAACCTCTTCCCTGTATAGATTAACACAGTCAAAGAAATGATGGAAAATACTGTACAAACTATAAAGTTCAGAGTTGATGCGAAAATCCAGGCATGGTTGGCAAAAGGTAAGAAAAAGTTATCTGAAATTAGCTTTTGGACCAAAAGCTAAGATCATATTATGTCATGAGAGAAATGAATCCAAAGAAATTAGTTCTTTAGGGAAATCAGCTTCTCCAGGAAGTCAAAAAAAGAGGCTCAATTTGAGCTAACTTGCAAGATGCCATAACTGACTGTAAATCACCAACTCCTTTATCCAAATGCCAAAGTTCACAGCAATATTTCTAAAACACATACCATATAACATGTATAAGACTCCCAGTGGAAGTCCCCATTGCCTTCTTGCAAAGGGTCCCTGAAAGAAGCTCCCCTTTCTCTATTCGAACTTGAGTATCACCAGGTGTTAAAAATCCTCTTTCTCCCTCAGCGTGCCATGCAGAATATCTCAACAGATTTATTTGTTTGGGTATGATAAGATTAAACACTTGTTTTCCAGTCCAAAGAGGCCGAGGTTTCAAAATTGCAGGGGCAGGGACTTTCCCATCAAAATCTTCCCACCACATCAAGATGTTCATAAAAACGTCCTGGAAAAGATCAGTGGCAATTCAACTACCAATGGACCAATGAAATAGCAAAATATAGAGAGAGAAAATGGTGCACAAGGGGAGTGAATAACACGTAAAAGCAAACAAATAATAGGATAGCAACTACTTTCCATTCATTACCTTCTCTATGAATGAATCCCTCTTGGTGATTTTACGGCATCCTAAAAGAGTATCCTGGACAATACCCATTACAGGCCGATTGGCTTGGGGGGACACAATGCATTTAGGTACCATCATTAGCTCCAATACTTCAGCTCTAGTTTCAAATGACTGAGGAACATGCATATTCATTTCATCACCGTCAAAATCAGCATTGTAGGGAGAAGTGACTGACAAGTTCAACCGGAAAGTGGAGTATGGCATAATTTTGATCCTATGTCCCATAATGGACATTTTATGGAGACTAGGTTGCCGATTAAACAAAACAAAATCTCCATCATTTAGATGCCGCTCCACCTACAAACATGATAATCAAGTTGAGTATTGGATTTTGAGTGGCATAACATAAAAGCAAAACTTGTTAAGGTATAAAATGATGCCTTGTATCCAAGCTCCAAATGGTGATCACTGCTCTTTTTCAAGTAGCGAAGATCAAGCCTTTGACCATCATCCCTTATGATATACTTGGCGCCAGTTTTCCCAGGCGGTGGATGAGGACCATATTCAACAAGCTCCTTCAATCTGTTTTGAGAGAGGTTATTAAAATGATAACAAACAACAAACAAAATGTTACAAAAATAGGAAACCAAGGTGTTAAAGAAATAGACCTTTCAATGTTATATGGAGTCACAGTTTCTGGATATGTAAGATTTAGAGCAATACTCCACGGTACACCCAATTGATCGATATTAATGTTTGGATCTGGTGTTATGACTGTCCTTGCCGAGAAGTCCACTCGTTTACCCATCAAGTTACCTCTAATCCTGCCCTCCTTTGCCTTAAGCCTACTACATATTGACTTAATAGGTCTTCCTGATCTCTGCGTGGCCTGTAAAGAAAAAACTAAAATAAAAAAACAGGTAATACATATAAATACTATATATGCAACAAGTACGAACTCATGTAGCCATACCCTTGGCTGTCCAGGTAACTCATTATCAAAATATGTAGCTATGTGGAACTGCAACAGTTGTGCAAACTCTGAAATGATATGAGCAGGTGCTCCATTTCTCTCCTGCTTCCTTAAATTTTCATTGTGCCTGATAATCATTGCCAATTGATGAGTTAAATCATCCTGCGATGAACAACAAAAAGAAGTCAGAATTTACTTGAAACATCATGAAGTCTTTCCTGGCAACATCAAAACTTTTGCATACTACAATTGAAAAAAAAACACCCAAAATGAATGGTGATCATTTAGTTGTAAAGTAGGGCCCACTTGGTCTAGCAAAAGTGGGAAAACAATTGAAGAAGCTCACCTCACTCCGAGAAGAAGTGTCCATCATCACAGAGGGTCTAACAGGAGGTGGAGGAATTGGAAGGACTTGCAAAATCATCCAATCTGGACGGGCATATTTAGGGTTCAAGCCTAACAATTGGCAATCCTCGTCACTTATTCTCTTCAGAACACTAAGAACCTATAACACATTCAACAAAATGTTAGGACCAAGCAGCAACACATTACAAATATAGATACTAGGCATGCTGAATGATTTACCCTTTCTGCTGTTAGTGTCTGCTTTCTTTCAACTGGTTCTGGAAGTTGTTCCTGATCGTCACTTTTCTTCCTTTGAGCCTTGTACTCAGCTATCATTTTCATACCTTCGATAGTGAGCTTCGGCTGCTGAGCACCGCAGCCACCACGACTCTTTTTGACTGGTTCATCAGTGTCTTGGCCTTGAACATTGATATCATCACCTCCATCACATTTTGTTTTGTTCTTGCAGGCATCTAAGATTTTTTTAAGCCTATTTTTGGGATTCTTTATTCTCAATGCCTGCTTAAACTTGTGGTCCTCCTGCACCAATTGTTAAGTGAAATGTGATCAATTACTGAACATTTACTCTGCAAAATGCTGAATTATTTAGATTTGCACATAACTATATCTTAATCAGACCACCAAATAAAAGAACAGTAAAAAAACTGAAAGAATCCCTAGAGCTATCAACTTATGGAGGTCGTATAGTATAAAAAAAGAGATTTGACAAGAATGCAGCAAATGGTCAAGTACAAAGATTACAATCTCCAAAATATAACCTGGTGTAACATGGAGCCTATATTAAAGCACACAGGATTCTATCCTATCAAAGATTTTGACAAATATGGTATACTAAAAGCTCCACTAACAAAACTGAGCCAGAATAAATATAATGCCAAGCAGAAGGATTGCTCATTCTTCACTGTGAATATTCATAACAGAATTGCATGTACAGCATTCACTTTTCATCATCTTTACCAGTACTTTAAAAAAAATCATTTTTTTTTCATGATAAGTCATTCTTTTGCGAGTTATCTTTTGTTCTCTTTACTCCAAGATAATCCACACAAAGTATAGGAACCTCATATATAAATCATCCTCTCAATTGCATATTCACTATATAGCACATCAGAGGACCTTCCATGAGCCATCAAAAAGGCATACTTTAGGACAATCTGCCATACCTCATCTGCTAGAATCTTGGAGCAATTGAAGCACACACAACGCATAATAGAAAGCACAGTCTTCAAAAACCCGATATGGAACATAGGCTTGGCAAGCTCAAGATGCCCAAAATGACCCGGACACTCCGCCATGTTGGCCGTGCAAGTGTCACACTTCATCTTCCTATCAATGGTTCCAAGCCGAGGATCACTCAACCCGCCAGCCTTCGGCTTGCCCCTCTCCGTCGTCTCACTGTGCTCAATATGTATCACAGACATTTGCCTCTGCGTGCCAAACACAAACAATTCAAAATCCCAGCACAAAATCCAGAAACCCTAAATCAACATTTTCAACTCCGAAAACACAGTCGCGGGAGGAAAACAAAAACAATCGAAACGAAAAAGAACCCGGAATCCAACAACAGTTAGTGAACCACTACCCGTTGCCAGATCCCAAGGGCCATCTTCTCGGCGACCAAACAGACTGTAAGAGGGACAAAAACCAATAGAGAAATCAAGTAACGGAGAAATTACGATCTCATCGGGGCTGAGTATGCCGAACTGGACCATGCGGACTTTGGCCACCTCCGCCGGGGAGTAAGGAAACCGCATATCCATGGCGACCCAATTCCAAAGAAGAAGAAAACTACAGATTCAGAAGAAACGAAAAGAAGAGCTCGGAATTGAGTACTGCGAAAATAAAATTGTCACTGTCTTTCTTTTTTGAGGTTATTAATATTCGGTGTTTGAGGAATTTTTGTTTTCAAATGTTTTCGATTTCTTGCTTTGAAGAGATCGATAACTCCTCTCTCTGGGAGATTTCCTTCAGAGAAGAGTCTAAACGAAACCAGAGAGTGCCTCCTAAGGATGTATTTATAGACGAAACGGCCGACCCTAGCTTCCTTCGGAGGCGTGTGTTGACTATTTTACTATCGTACGCTTGGTGCGCAGTGTGACCCTGACCCTTTATTGACCAAAATACCCCCCATTTCACTGGCTACAAGTGCAAGAACTAGGCCCAACACTTCTTGGAGTAAATTGTGAAAGGCCAAGCGATCTGTCCCGGCCCTGAATATGTGCGAGCAACGCGACGGCCCAAGACCCATGTCATCTGATATTTAGAGAATTGGTGTGAACGGTGTAAGGTCACGCGAATATGCGATTGTACAATATAGTATAATCTGAAAGGCACGTACTTGATAATTGCATGAACAAATAATGTATTATTGATTAACTAAGGTAAAAAAAATTACAGGAATGAGTAACATGAAAAATGTACATATGAGAAAATCAAAGAAATAAATAATTTGGGTAATGACATGATAAGCCAACTAAATAGCTTTTTTGTAGCCTTACTTAGCTCAATCGGAATAGTTTGGTGGATCTTCGTGATGGTCAAACGTTCATGAGTCATAGTTGCAAGCTTATACGTGACTCGATTTCCTTCTATGTAGATTTGTCTAACTTCTACCATAAATTCTAATAAAGAAGATCTAAAATGTCCTCCAACAAAGCCTACATCTTCTAAGTTCTCACATTGCCTCGGCAAGATCGTCTGCACAACATTGGTCGAGTCCATGTTACACTGGATTTGTCTACATCCTTTGGCCCAATCAAGTTGGAGCCCCACGTGCAGGGCTTCAAATTTTGATACCAACACTGAGCATATAACCGACCAACCAGAATATCCGATGAGCCAATTCTCACTCATATCCCGAATCACTCCACCTATCGAGACTAACCTTGTACGTGTTGCCATGCATTGATCTATCACACCCCCCACAGAGGCAGATTCCATCTAACGAATACGAGCTCCTTAAGAATATCATATGCACAACTAATAGCTAAAACATCACTAACTAATCGATATTATTTGAGAATGAAGAAACCATGTATCATGGTTGAAGATGACAACAACACCTCAGTCTCCATATATACATGATTTCTTGAGCTACCAAGCTATTGACTCGAGTCATACGCCTAAGCATTGAGCTACAACGGTTTCCCGCCACAAACCCATCTAGCAACGGTCCAATCCAATATCAAAAACCACAAGACTATACTTGATTTTGAAAACTTCAAAAAGGATCAAAGATAATATTTTGACTGGAAAAACACATTGTGACACAAAGAAACATAATACTTAAAGAATAATTTGACATTTTTAGAAATATGAAGAACAAGGAGCCGTAAATAACTATACTCTTTGAGGATATCCGACAGATGAATTTAGTTACAAAGAGAATTATGAACTTCAATCTTTCACAAGTGGCTCCTCATCAAGACATGTTATTACATGAACTTGACATTTTCACATAAGAGTTACAAAATGTGGATTAATTTTCAAACTCACAAAAAAAACGTGTATAAATATATTGATAATCTTAGTTTTTCTGCTTAGAAGTGAATCGACTTTGAAGAATACAGTCTGTAAGATGTTTTACTTCTTACATTATGGTAAATTGGAGAACATTATGAGTATAGATAATGTGCTATATCTATATGCTATGAAGCACCGACATCTCTTCCTGTAGCGTGTTGGTGTCCGACTCTCGAATCTGACACCCAATGTCCTACTTTTTAATTAAAACAATATTCTTTTTTTTTTTTTCAAAAGAAACTAAGTTATTATCTCCGTGTATTGTAATCACTTGGTTTACTATTAATTGTTTGTGAGACATTATTTGTGTTGTTTATTTAGGTTGAATTATGTTCATGCTAGTTTGACATTCATTTTATTTCTTTAGTTTTTTGAAGCAAACATTCGTTTAATTTCAATACAAGTAAAAACCATAAATACATAAAAAATTTCACGTATAAAATATTATTTAACTGAAAGAATAATCTATCGGTAACGAATTGTGTCATTTATTTTTCGAAAATGACAAATTACATGTCCAAATCGCGTCCCGAATCTTAAGACATGACGGTATTGGTGCAACATAGTGTATATGGGGCTCTAGGTAAGAGAAACAAAATGTTAAATGATTAACTACCCAATACATTATTGCATTAGTCACATTAATTGTCCTCCCCTAGCTCTTCCACTATATATTGGTACAAATACATATTTCTCCACACCCTTTAGAATAACTCATTACGACATCAACTCCTATACGGACCTGATGATCAGGTCTGGTTCAACTTTCTTGGAGGTAATAATTATGTGCTTAGAAACAATTCCATGTGAATATTATCTTAATTCTCTCTCTTTTTACAGTTTGAGCATCGAATGCTTATTAATTCAAAAATAACATACCCATTTCTTGAAGAGTAAGTATTTGACGCACCGTCGATGTAAATGAGTTTTACACCGCAATATTGCGCCACCTCATTAAAGAGAATATAAAATTTAATGAATGACTTTTTGATAAATATTAATTATTATACATACAAAAATTGGATCCGGATTCATCGGAACGCGTATGAGAGTTAATTCGTGACTGATCAAGTTCTAATAGAAACTTATGCATGTCTCTTATATTTATCAGTCAAGAGACATGCATAAGTTTCATACATGAACTTTTACTAAATGTACAAATAGACCTGTTTTGTTAAACTTTGTACAAATAGATACATGGACTTTTACTAAGAGCTTGTTTGACAAAAATAAGAGTTCATGTATCTATTTGTATAAAGTTTGACAAAGTAGGCTTATTTGTACATTTAGCAAAATTTTATGTATCTATTTGTACAAAATTTTATAAAATGGGTATATTTGTACATTTAGTGAAAGTTCATGTATGAAATTTATGCACGTCTCTTATTATAATTATCAAGATAACTCAAAAACTATATATTTTTGTTGAATGTTGTTTTTGTTTGATAATTGTTAATTTGAAAATAATTTATTTATTAACAAGTCCTTTATCTCATTTTAAATTTTTATTTCATGTGGTGGCATGTTAATCTTCACTGATGAAGTAAACTTCTCGTACGTGCACTAAATATAAATTCTTTCTTATAAAGGAAAAAATCTGAAGTGGCAACAAAAGGATGTCCAACAAAAGCAATACGGTATCTTCCTTCCAGGATTAATGCATTTTATTTGTATCTGGTATTATTATGTTGTGATACTTATGGA
>JAYMTH010001642.1:0-14341 GCA_036897465.1 Pelargonium australe | reverse complement strand
GAAAGACCAAATTATTTTTTACTTTGAGTTTTTTAATAAACATAAATAAGAGCATTATATGCAATGGCAGTGGCAATGAGCATCATAGCCATAAGAAAATCAAACAAAAATGAAGTATCCTTCTGCGTGAACACCAATATATTTAAGGCAAAACAAACAAAGCAGCCACAGAATATTGAAACATTTCCCTTAATTGATTCTCCTGCAAACAAATGCATGGGAAATACTTCAAATAGGTGCACACTAGAGGACAAGAAATAAGAAGAAAAGATGGATAATATCCAGCGAATCTCATCCCAAATTTTTGTGTTTGACAATGAGCACATTTCATTACTGATACAGAGCCTTCTAATCTTTACTGTGGAAAACCAACTATATTGCAGTAGGCCATGAGTTCAGGTAAACAACAATTAAATTTGAGGTTGACTTACAATATCAATATTTTTTCTAGTTGCTGCATGTTGACAAATTTCATTCTACAGTTCTACCATCAGATTTTTTATTTATTTACTGAAATGAGAGGAATGAAGCATGCAAATTGCAATAGGGTATAATCGGCAAACAAATGAGCACAAGAGGCATCTTCCTCTTTTCAATCTAAACTCTACCACTAAGCTCATTTGCCAGTTGATAGGTTCCTTAAAGAGCAATGGATCTTATGCCACTTATCTTCCACTTACACAAAGTGACACCAAACTCCATGGTGAAAAGTATTTCAACACCATGATTTCTACCTCGTAGCACATGTTTGTAAATTGTTCTTGTCCTTGAACATTATACACCAGAAGTATTGAACCAAAATCTTACCGAAGAGAAGTCAAAAACCTTGATACGTCGAGAGACTCCAGCAGTAGCAAACAACTCATCATCACGGTTGAATTCTATGCTGCAAAAAAAAAAAAAAAAAAAAAAGGCCGAAGTTTCAGAAAATATAAGTAATCCACAAAAAAAAAAACTCCTTGTCTACACATGAACAAACAAGAACTTTAGAAATATCCTTTTTTTTTTTTCTGGCAAAGATAGCAAAGAATGAAGTAGGCTGAATGTTCAACAAATCCCATGTAATAATGCCCACCCTTCCATTCACCATTGCATGTGAGATCATGTCTTTGCTTAAGATGCGAGCATTATGCATAGTCACCACAATGCAGTTTCTTTGACAACCATTCACAACTATTTTTCCTTTTTTCTTTTCATGATTCATCTTGATATAAAATCATAAGTACGAACCCAAATTGGATGACTTCAACCAACCAAGCAAGCAATTAGATTAAATCAACATTATAACATGTGTTACAAGAGATATCTTGCATTCAATTTAAGTTTCATGACAATAGAATACTTGTAATGTAGGTATTGCATAAAAGAGGTTTTCCCACTCCCTTTTGCAGGTAGAAGGGAGATAGAATCCACTAGGCAAGATAAAGATTATTACTAAGTGTGGCAAGGTTTTGCGCAATTCCATGATCAACAAATAAATAATTGTTTACAAGTTTCCAAAGCAGAATGAGTTAAAAATATAGAAACTTGGGTACACTTCATAACAACTTCCAAATGCACAAAATCAGGATGCATGGATCATTTTGTCATAAATGGCCAAATTCTGAGCACCACAACAAAATTCATGAGGCAAAATTTTGGATATGAAGGATCCACTCTATTATGCAAAACATTTAACTCACCTAGAAACTATATTGGCTGAGTGGAACAGATCCCCATGCCTAAGCTCTGCAATGACTCTCAATCGACTGCATCAGAAAAGATACGATAGTTGCAAATAAACTACTTGTTACAATGAAAGGAAAATGAAGATAAAAGACATAAGTTTTTTTATGAAGCTAAAGATCAGGATATTTACCTGTACCGTGTAAAGGTTGAAAGTACAGATTGGAAATCTGCAAGACCTGTACTGTAACCATTTCTTTGTATCACATTTTTATCCCCTTCTTCTAGCTTACAAGGTTGGTTAAGTAACTGTCGTCGCTTTTGCAAATAGCATTCTTGTAGGTCATTGAACTGCAGCCAGATAATGAATGACAATGGGATTTAAATAAAAGGAAAATGAAATAGAGGATCCACATTGAGCCATGTAGTCTTAGCTATCTATAAGCCTTCTAAAATTCATCCTATAGACTCCAAGTAGTCCCGCAAAGCGTGTGATAAAGGCTAGCAAATTATGTGGTACTCAAGTAGTCAAGTCAATAAACCAAAAAATAGGAAGGTAGTTATAAGATTTCTCATCATTTTTAAAACTATCTGCCGACCAGGAATCTTTCAACTTCTCAACCTACCACTCACAAATATTAGGTACGAAATTTACACGGAATTGTTAACCAATTGCTTCCAAAGATGAAATCCTGTAGGATGACAAACCTGTGCATGTACCCGCTTTTTTCTCACTACAGTAAGACTCGATTGATTAATGTGTTGTGAGTCCACTCCAACTAGAGCATCCTTTCTCTGAATCCCATAAGAGCTTACTTGAGCCTTTCCGTCCCCTTTTTTCTTTTGAAGATGCCCTGCTCGAGCACTAAGAGGATTGGACATAAAACCACCACTACTGTTCTTATCTATAGATGACGACCAAGATTTTCTTGTGGCAGGATCATCTCCAAGCATCCGCAATCTCACAGAGTACTTGTCCCTTGCACGATACAATTCTGTTCTATGCCTTTCTACAGCGTTTACGTCCTCTTTGATATACTGGAGATCAGTTTGGATCTACAACACACCGAAAACAGGGCGTAAGTGATTTGCCGAATAGCAGCAAATATAACAGATCCAATTAAAATGACCAACAGATCAAAAGACAGCTAAGAAAAAGAAATGAAAGAATTCAGGTGTCCCACTTTCACAGGTCCCACCGGTAATATCCAATTGATCATAAGCTTTTAAGATTGTGGATAAAAAAAAGCTAATCCTCACTAAATATGCAGTGACATAGGCAAATTATGTGTAAACAAACCTCATTTAGCTCATCCGCTTTTTGCTTCCTTAAGGAATGCAGGAAAGACAATAGAATTTGCATATTTTTCTCAGCTTCTTCTTGTTCCATTTTTCTCTTCTTCTCTGCAAGGAGTGACAGGAGGGTGTCTAGCTCCTTAATTGATACTTCAGAACCCTGTCCAAGGAAATGCAAGAAGGTGTTACATTTAGAATAACTATATAAAAACCGTAAAGTAACCCAAGGTAATTTGGTCCACATGGAACTAAAAAGTAATACATCCCAACGAAGCATATTTCAAATCCACTAATTCAGAAATACCTCAACAGCAAAAAAATATAATATTAAATAAGAGACAAAGATGAACTATAAGTTAACCTTATCCGAGTAAATAAATCCAAGTATTTAAGAAACTAGGTGAATTTGATAATAACTGACCTGTTGCAGTGCCTGCCGAAGATGTTCTGCAGGGGATGCAGTTTTTGATATTTGACGAGCAGAAGTCTTCTTCAACAGCTACACATGTGGTACAGACAAACCATATAACAATAAGCTGCTTAACGAAGTAGATTATTTCAAGATACAAATTGTGCTTGATCATATAGGTCCACAAATCCAACTTTTTAACTATGGTTTAAACTATAGTAAAGCACATATTAACCATCATAGGGTCAACTCATATATCAAGCTACACGCCTGCACCACCTCACTTTACCGAATCATAATCTGGAACATTATCAAGGTCGTTGTTTGTGATTTAACACGGGATCTTTGGAAATTCCAGAATTCACAGAAGGCGTGACTTGTTAGGGATCCATCCGAATTTAAATGACTGAACAAATCTCTTCATTTCTTTTCCTCTTTTTTTTTTCCAATTAACTTTAAGCATGCCACACATCGCTGATAAGTGATGAGAAATCTTCTTCACCATTGCACTGAGGAATTGAACTCCCAGCACCATAGTCATGTTTTGGAATACAAGCGACAAGCCAGCTAGAGCTGAACTAATTTCCAAGATGCAGAGCATCACTTGATGCAATAGAGTTATCTAGTTCCAAAACAAACATAGGGAAAATAGATTATTCAATAGACAATTAGCACGATGATATTATTGATTTTTATATATACTCCCTCTGTTCCAAAGAAAATATATAGTTTCTCTAAACATTTTGTCAAAAATGATCATCAGGGAATTAGTTTTTCATGAATGGCCAATAGTATCACTATAATAAGTTAGTGAGAATCCATTGAGATTGTTACAAAAATGCACACGCGGGTGTATGGGGATAATTTTACCATTAACTAACGTATCGATAATTTTTTTCTAAACAATGAATACAAGACATTCATTATGGAACAAGACGGAGGGGATATAAATGATGGTATTATTACTAAGTTAGATACAATGTTGAGGCAAAAGTTCAGTAACGTAGAAAAGTTCTAAACAAATCTAAATGAATGTCAACACGAAGAGCTGCTGTTCAATTTACATTCATACACCAAACACCCCAGATTCTAGTGTTACTGAGAATTGCAGCTCAAATTTTAAAACAGCAAGGCCATATAGATGAACAGCTACTGATTCTCTTCCAACAACTGTAATTTCCATAATAAACATGAAACAGCAACTACAGTATAACCATATTTGTAGGTTTGCAGTATTTAACTTATGGAACCACCATACCAACAAATTCTTAAATCTATAGCAATAGCTCCGTGTTCTTTTCCTACTCTCATATTCTCGACAGCCAAACAGCTTCTTGATTTCAGTTCATTTCAACTACCATAGTGTATACTATTTAGCAATTCAGATTCACGACTCAGCGTAACTGTCCAGAATCACGACTCAGCAAAATGTAGAACAATCAAACAAAATTCAGAAGTGGATCAGCTAAACGAACCTTATTGAGGAGAAAATTAGGGAAGAGCTGGTTGCTAGTGAGGTGATGGCCACAACAGGGACAATCGCTCTTGTTTCGGAGGTGAGTGATGATACACATGTAGCAGAAACTGTGTCCACAAGCCGTCAGGAACGCGTCCTTCATGATCTGCATACAAATCGGGCACAGAAAGTCCTTGTCCAGCTCAGACGCCGCCGCAAAGTCTCCGCTAGCGGAGGCCGAGCCACCGATCTCGTGCGCCGTACTGTCGGAGGCGAACGATTTGAGCTCCGGCTTCACCGCCGGGACCATAGCCCCCGTCGAGACCTCTTCCATCACTCTCTCGCGCTCGTTTCTCTTCTTCGTCTCTGGTTCAATCAAAAACTGTTTGTTTATTGTGTCGTGGCTTTCTGGATTTGGAGATGCCGGGGAGACGGTGGGTCCACAATATTGTTTCCTGAGGAGCAGAACCGTCCACGTCAGCAGTCAACCACCAGCAATTCTGCTTTTCCGGTCTGTACTTTGGGTTCGGCTACGGCCGGTCCGGATCCATCTTATATACAGCGCTCGCCGACCGGTCGTAAAATCAGCCGAACTAGACAGGCTACTTTACTATCATTTAATTGCCAGCCGGCTAAATTTACGGTGCCTGCGCGTTGTCACGAAACGCTTGATTACACCCAATAGCGTCGGGAGTTGTCGTTCACGAGCCTTTGTGCGCGTCAGACTAGCCACAGGACTTTCTGAACCGTCCATTTGTTATAATATACCGTTCTTCATCGAATTCGACGGCACATATACAGTCAAAACAAGGTTTGATCGTCTTTTCTCATCATAATCGACGGTAAATATTTGATCAAAACAGATCATACGGTGTCTCGCGAAGCATTTGAAGAAATATTATAAAAATATAAATACTAATTTACCAAAATTTTAGTTCTTCTGCGGAGCTCTCTTTCACTCCAGTCTCGAGTGACTCTCTCAGTCTCTGCAAAGAAGAGGCAAACGAGTCACTTGTCGTCTTCGTCTCAGTCTGGTTCCCTGAAACCCTAGAAAATCTTCCTCGGAGGTACGATTTTTCCGAGCTTTCGATTTTTTTATTTTTCCACTGCATGCTTGTTTTCTTCTTCTATTACTATCACATCGCTGCTTGCATCACGTTGTTTTTTGCTGCTCATTTTGATCCTGATCCTGCTGTGAACGGTTAATTTTTGCTGCATTGGTCTCTGTAACTTATAATCGTTCCCCGGTGTGTGTGGTTGTGCTGTAGACCTCTTATTTTGGGGTAATTTTACTGTACGGCTGGGTTACTCAACTGTGAATTGTATGTTCATCTCTGTGCATAGTGAGAATGTAGGTATGTTTCTGTCAACAATGGTTGTTTTGAACATTTTGCGTCTTTGTTGATTGAACTTGATGTTCTACAGTATTGTGATTACTTAACTTCTGCTCATGTTCAATTTGATCTCACTTTGCCGCATTGGCCTCTGTAACTTGTAATCGTGCTTCAGTGTGTGTGGTTGTGCTGTAGAGTGTAGACCTCTTATGTTGGGGCTAATTTTACTGTGTGATTTGGTTACTCAACTGGAATTGTATGTTCATCTCTGTGCATAGTGAGAATGTAGGTATGCTTATGTCAACAATGGCTGTTTTGAACATTTTGCATCTTTGTTGATTTAACTTAATGTTCTATAGTATTGCGATTACTTAACTTCTGTTCATGTTTAATTTGCTCCCATTTTGCTGCGTTAGTCTCTGTAATATATGATTGAACTTAATGTTCTATAGTATTGCGATTACTTAACTTCTATTCATGTTTAATTTGCTCTCATTTTGCTGCGTTAGTCTCTGTAATTTATAATCGTACTTCAGTGTGTGTAATTGCGCTGTAGACCTCTTATTTTGGGGCTAATTTTACTGTGTGGTTTGGTAACTCAACTTTGAATTGTATGTTCATCTGTGTGCATAGTGAGAATGTAGGTATGCTTCTGTCAGCAATGGCTGTTTTGGATATTTTGCGTCTTTGTTGATTGAACTTAATGTGCTATACTTCTATACAATTATGATTCTTGTAGCTTCATGCTGTAGGTATCTATTCCCTACTTGTTTACATATTTGATTTGTCTTTTAGTTTTTTATATGCTTTACTAAATGCATGCACATGTTTGTGTCAGTACAGGTCAAATTTTGTCATTAGAATTTCAGTTTAGCATTTGATTTACAAAAATCTTAGTAAAAAGTTTATATGATTGCTTTAATATGGAAGTATATTTCCCTCCAGCAATGGCCCGTTTGTTGCCGTCACTTATTGGTAGACCGGTTGGCTCTCCCTACCCGGCCGGTCTCATCTAAAGCCTTGCGCAAAACCCCAAGGAACACAGAGAGCAGCAAAGAACGCAGCAACTCCTCGGGAAAAAAGCTCAACAGAGAGAGCGGGAGGAGAAAATGGCGAGCAAAGCATGGAAGATAATACCCAGACCACTGATCGAGACCGTACTCAACAACCACGCTCAGCACCACCGTGTCCCTCAGCCTCTTATCTTCCACGGCCCTAGAGGCGTCGGCAAAACCACCATCGTCCTCGAACGTAACAATCCCAGATCGATCCGAATCAAAAATCTTATTCGAACCAGCTGGAAATGCAATACCCAGATGCTATTTCACTGCAATTTACATGTTTCTTTGTTGTTTCAGGTCTCATGGGTGAGTGGAACAAAGGACCTCACGTCACTGGCTACGTGGACTTAGCTCAATCAATCAAGGACCATCACCCAGATCACAATACCTCGTACCCATGGTCGTCTTGGTCCAATTGCGACCCACCCACTTTGTCAAATTGCCGAACCCAGCTCGAGCAGTGCCTCGAATCCATGGTCCAGAGGGGCGTGCAGCTTGGTGTCATCAGTTCCCAGCAAGTCTTCACTACTCTCAATAAGTGGAACGGTGTCAGCACCGCCATTCGTCGCATTATCCAGACCAACAGTGCTTCGAGAAATGCTGTTTCCGTCAAGGGCTCGACTTCTGTTCTATGGGGGCGTGCGGTTTTCGCGCTATCTGCTCGATTTAGTGCCCAAGAAATTGATGGGTTTTTGGGGTTGAAGGAGGAGGAGAAGAAGAAGAAGAAGAATCTGTCAGTGCAGGAAACTTCGTGCTTTAGAGAAGCATTTGTGGCGTTGAAGTTGGCTAAAGAAGTGATTAGTGTCCAGCAAGGATGGAGAGCTAATGCCATTGCTCATTTGAATCGAACCGGTGGGTTCTCGAGGTCGCTGGCTAATTCGTGTACTGATTGGCCTTCTTTGATGCTGGAGTTGCTGTCACAAGCTGCTGAAACTGGTCATTTTCAGGTTATTTTATAGTTCTTCTTGTTGTTGTTCTATAATATAGCAAAATTTGGTTTTGATATAGTTTTTCGGGTAGGTGTTGAATGTTTGATGTGGTGATGGAGGCTCAGAAAGTATAGTTTTTTTTTTTTTTTTTCCCCAGTAATTTGATGGGGCGATGGAAATGCTGAAAGCATCATAATCCATATGCACAATACTAATGGATTTTTGGGTTCTGAAAGTATAGTTCTTTTGTTATTTTTCTTTAACATAGCAAAATATGGTTCTGATATAGTTACGCGATTACTGGTAGATGTTGATGGTTTGTTGCGATAATGCGGGCTTAGAAAGTATAGTTTTTTGGGTTATTTAATAGATGGCAAAAGGAAATGTTGAGTCTGTTGATTGTGGCACCATTTTTTTTTATCATCGTTGATAGTCTTACATTAATTTATAATTTGTATGCACTATACTAATGGATTTTTGGGTTCAGAAAGTATAGTTTTGATATGCTCTGTGTGATTATTGATGGATGTTTTTTTATTCTCCTTTGCAGCCGAAGCTAATAATTAACAATATTGACATTCTACGAAATGCGATTTTAACCGATGATTCATCCGTATGTGCATCACAGTATCATGACAGCCTGATATATAGAATAATTGCTCTGGGTGCAAATGAGAAGTGCCTCCCTGTCATTCTCATGACATCGGATAGGTAAGGTCTGTTCTCAATTTACTGTGTTTGTGTGTGCTTGCCATTGATTCATTTTACTGTTTTCATTATTTGTATCAAATTGACAACTAAGAGTATTGAATTACGCCTCAGTGTTGTTCATTTCATATCAAACGATCAAGTTCCGTGATCAATTCACCACAAGAATAATTGTGAAGATCGTCAAGATGAAAACAATATGAAGTATATTCTTCATCCCAGTTTTAGAACAGTGGCTTTATCAAAGGATACCTTTCATTGGTGTTAGAGCAAGACAGAAGAACTTTAACTGACTTTTGCATGAATGTATTATCCAAATCCTTTTTCCTTGTGAAGAAACATTATATGAAGAACTCGTTTTAAAAAATGTTTACCGCCAATATTTCTTGGCATGTGATAAACTACATGGTCTGACCCTGAATTCTTAATCCTTTCTATTTGTGCTCCGCAACTCTTGACAGAGTTTGCCAAGTTTGTCGGTCTGTAAATAACTGGGCATGATCTAGTAACCTAGAATTGGGCTGATACTTACCGGCTAGCCCTTATTTTGTTTCTTGCCATATAACCCCCTGCCCCCTAAAATTTGTTATCCTGCCGCAACTGTTAAATTGATCTCTTTGCATTTTTGTATATTGGTGAAGTAAAACCTATCAGATGCTATTGTAGATGACGGTTTGAACTATAGTATTTATATCAATATTTATTTGGTCTATAACATTTCCTGCTAAATGTCTTCCATAATATTTGCTTCATGGCATTTTGTCACATACTTATTTTAAATCTTTGGGGACTTTTTTTTTTTTATCGGAAAAAATGAAATATCATTATCTCCAGCAGGTCAAGGCATAATGGTGGTGGGAATACATTATTCAAACAGAAGTAGAAATTAAACCTATACTAAACTAAAAAGAGAAAAATCCAAGCGAACTATAACCAAAATTCCCAGAAACCCATCAAGCCTAGATAACCTGAGATTGAAACTCTTCGGCCAAGTTAAGGCCGCGAAATTCATCTAGCCCTAACCGGACCTAGAGCACCCGGACCATTCCTCAAATGCCGACGCCGTGTAATGACCCGGACCCCACGACGCCACCCTCCCGAGTCAACTACTCTCTCAGCCCCGGCATGTTCTTTGGGGACTTTTTATTTGGCCTTCACATACATTAGGTCATGCTTATTCCATTTTATAAAATCATTTTTACCAATAATTCAAAAAATTAACCCCAATTGATATGTTTCAGCTACTATTCATATCGAGCTTACATTGATTTTGGCTTTCCAGATATTTTCATCTCTCGTGAGGTAAATAAATTTTGATGAGAAAAATATAGTCCTGTTCATGATCATGCATGTTATTCAGTAGAATATTTTTTTATCTGCAGACCTTTGGATGGACTCCAGCAGAGGCTAAAATGCATATGGTTAGTGATTACTTCAGTAACTCAGAGGTAAGCCGATTTGTTTTATTTCTAACTTAATAACTATTTTATAAAAAATAGATAATTATACCCTAGACAAACTGGTAATAAAACAGGAAACGGTCTGGAGTGATGCAGATTCTAGCATTAAAGTAATGCATCTCTCACTTAACAGATTTCCAGAATCATCTTTGTTTGGCATAAATGATTTGTAGTATGTCTGAACATCACTTTTACTGAATTTGTAGTTTACAACGATTGCTGAGGTTGTTGGTTCAAATCCACGGCATCTTTTCGAGCTTTATGCACTCAAACAAAGTAATTATTATCACCAAATGTAAGCGGTTTGGTTCCTAAATTTGCTATATCTTCATAACTTGTTTCCGTAATATTTTTATTCAATACCTCTTAATTTAAACATTCAATTAGAAATGGTCCTGCATAATATATTCACTCACGACCTTTTTCTCTGACTTCTACAGTAGGATAATGAATGACAAGGGAAGTACTTTTGAAGAAATTTTAGATACATATTTAGCATATTTGCAGGTAAGTTTTTCACAAATGAGCAGCAAGTTTCGTCTTCTTTCCTTTCCTTATCGAACAGTGTAATTGAGCTATTTAGTTTCATTGAATCCATGGTAAAATAAGTTCAGTTTAAACCTTAACATGTCCAAGTTGTGTAAGGTTGCTTTCCGGTTCTGAAGTTGAACTTTGCTCTAAATAAGTTAGTTAAAATTTGATATTGATTCTAGTACATAGACTATGAGAACATAGAGGTTAGGTTGAGAATCTCAAGACACGATTTAAAATGAAATCTGATTTTCATGATGCTCCCCAGAAGTAGAGAATAAAGTAATGGCTTTTGCTACAGAGATGTTCATTTTTTTCATTAAATAATTATATGTCGTAAAGCTGAATTGTCAGGTCAGTATACTCAATTTGTTAACCTAGAACCAAAGGGACTGTTATTAATCTTCACCTCTTTGTGATGATAATGTCTCTATGTAATTGTGTGGAACGGACCTGGTTTAGGATTAGACCATTTAGTCTTGTGAACTTTATAACAAGTTGCAGCTCTAGTACAAAGCCAAATTGTCTATTGTTTGTGTCATGGTAAATGTTTGCTTTGATGTTTGAAATGTTCCCAATCAGTTCTAGAAACTTTGGACTCTGTTGGAACAAGCAATAATGTTTATAGAAACTAAACAATCAAAGTTGAGTCGACCAAAGATTTGTGTTGAGTAAGTTGATGTCCATAAGAGGAACTCAGATGAGGCCTGTTATCTATGTAAGATAGGGTGGAAACGGGCCTGCACTATGTATTCTTCTTCTAGAGAAACTAGTCAGTTCTTGTTAAGTACTATTTTTTAAACAAAAATAAAAAAATCTGTTTTGCTTGTTGTTTTAATGTATAAGTAAAATGCTTCTAAATGTTCTCCTCTCAAGTGCTCTTACCCTAGCCATAATATTTACACAGTTACACATCAAATTTCAATTGCATTCTCTATTTTCTTGGTACATGATTCACGGTCTCATTTGGTCTCCTTGTTACTCCATTGTAGGTTGCGGAGGTGAATCCTGCCATGGACAAGGCACTGAAACTCATCCAAAACTTTGCTGTTGATGCACGAAACGGAAAGATTTCAAAAGATAAATTGCGTTTTGGTGCCCCATGGAGGCATCCACCACATACAGACGAACCTACCTTGTGCCTAGGGTGGGCTAAGCTTCAGCTAATGGATTTCGTTCAGTGCCTTGTCACTGCAGAATTTGGAGTAAGTTTCTCATCTTACTGTCATATATTGGTTTTATGTGTCTTGCAATCTTCAGTCATTGTGCTATGTTTGTGTCCAGTACAATTGATAGAATATTCTAGTAAAAAAATGATGATTCTTCGTTATGTGACAGCTATACTATCTAACCATGTCATTTGAAAATGTATTTATTTTTTTGGTACCGTACAGCTTAACTATTTATCAGACTGTAGCCTTGAGATTTTCGATGACCCTTCGGCTGTTGCAATGTTAGAGGTATTTGTGCTCTAAGCCTGTATAATTGTAATTTGTGATGTTCTATAAAGATCTCAAACGAAATCTAGTATTTTCGATCACTCCAGACAGAGACAAGTGCACAACTAGTCAGATTTCAGAACCATGTTATCTTATGTTTGTGATATTTTCCTAGGTTGGTTTGCTTTATGCTCAACGGGACCCACCCTTCATTCGCCCTGTATCTCGAGGCATTCAAAGGTGTCTTGTCAGATGGTCAGTAACCAATATTCCATGGAAACTACTCTAAAATGACATTGAAGTATTTATGTTAATATGCTCATATATGCTTGTGGCGAGTTTCAGGCTTGTCCAGGAAAAGATACAGATGACTTTCCAGAATTCACTGCAGTATCATTGGCATCGAATCATACGTGGCCGTTATTATCGTCATTTAATGCAACAAATAGGCTAGACGTAGAGCATCAGAGTATGTGCCATATCTAACCTTTTCTTATGTGTTAGACACGTATTCCAAAACAGTGAAACTTAAATTTACCTTTGGCTTTAGTTTGACATCTATGTTTGTAGTGGTAGTTACGGAGAAATAAGAAGCAATGATGGTGTCATGGGTGACTTTGAGGTTGTTATTTTGTATATGAACCTCTTCGCTCCCATGGTGTATAGTTCCATTAGTTTGAAGATGTCAAAATTTTATGCCGATCACCAAAGAGGGATCATGAGAAACCTAAAAGTTCTTTTCTCTTAGTAATTCACCCAACAATCTTAGGCCTTGTTACTTTTTCATTTTTTTAATGGTATGAGACCTAGCAAATCAGGCTGCGGGCTAGGTTCAGGCCAAAAAGCGCATGTCTTTTATTGGGCCATTTTTACCTGCCCAGCCCTAGTATTATTGAGCCAGCCCAATGATGTCCCGCGGGCTGCGGCTCATTTTATAAGCAATATGAATCACGGGCTAGGATCGGGGCAAGTCTGTTCGGTCTCGGGCAAAAAAAATGTCTGCACGTTTATTTTGCCACCTTTTGGCGGCTTGGGCCCAGTATAGTTGAGCCACAAGCCATTTTGCCAGGTGTATGGATGAACCATTTTTTACCCTTATATCGCGGGTTTCACGTTGGCATATTCACATTCCTTTTGGGTGGGTTACGTGGGTACTATCGTTTTGGAACACGTAGTTAACAGCTAAATATATTCATCTGCTTATTCAAACGAGTTTGTTAATCTTATCTATATTCATTGGGTGGATACCTATCGTTTTTGCCAGTTTTGCAGTGTTTAGAGTTTCACGGAATCTACACTGGCTGATTCTTGTTATATTGATATACGGTGAGACTATTTAGCGGCGCGAAGCAAGCTGTTATGTATCTATTTTCTTGGTCGGTGGAGAGTCGAACTAAGGATCGTATCGAGGACTAACAGGTACTTGTGTTTCTGACTACAATGACGATTCCTAGAGATAAAAGAAAATACAGATTCATTACATTTTGTTGTGATTCAAAGATACTGTTACTCAACAACTTTGTGTCAAACATATATATAAGTTTGTATAAATGGTTGGCATTGGAGCCAATTCATATGTGAAATTCTGGAACAATAAGAGTTTTTTTGAGGAAACAATGGAAATGGAATCATGAGTTAAATAAAGTTGAGGAAGCTAATGCTCTTTTTGATAAGAAAGAGCAAATGGTTGTATTTGTACTTTCAATATACTTGGCAATGCGGGCTGCAAGCCTTTACGGGCCAGGTCGAGAAACACACATGTTCTTGTCGCTAACTTTTCGTTAGTCCTAACATGTCTCGCCACTTATTAAGACAAGTTAGGGCCGACAAAATGCTGCTAACTAAGAACAATCAAGTGGCTTGTATTGTCATGTATAGTTTTCAACGATTGCACGCATATAACTTATCTTGTGGATATTGATAGTAGTTTGCAGGGGAATAAAGTGCGCTTACAAAATTATTGGAGAAATAGGACATTCTTTATGAAATAGAGGGACTATTTAATTTTTTTTTTCTTTTTTTTTTTTTTTTTGTAGTTCCAGACTTTCACTCA
>JAYMTH010001641.1:0-14347 GCA_036897465.1 Pelargonium australe | reverse complement strand
TTATTTTTTATTTTTTATTTTTTTTATAAATATATTAGTAGTTGGCTTTGCCTAAAGGGAAAAGAAGGATATGAGTTTTCTAAAATCTGCTTTTCCCCTTATGATTACATTTTCAACCCCTGTTTAAGTGATTGTAAAATTACTGAATGCCAATGTTTTGAATTTTAAGGAGCAACTGCTGATTGGTTAAATTTGTTTTCAGCTTCGTGAGTCCAAGGGTATGACGACAATCAAATTTCGTCCACATTCTGGGGAGGTATTATTCTAATCTTTTGCTCTTATTTCGTGTCAACAATTCAATATATGCCGGTATAGTAGCTTCATGTATTCTGTTTGTATTAGGCTGGTGACATCGATCATCTTGCTGCAACATTTCTTACTGCCCATAACATTGCACATGGGATCAATCTGAGAAAATCTCCTGTTCTTCAATATTTGTATTATCTAGCACAGGTAAGAAGGATGTGTTTTTTCTTAATTTGTTACATACACTTGATTTATTTGCAATAGCTAATCGGCCATTATGGATTTTCAACAGATTGGTTTGTGTATGTCCCCACTGAGCAACAACTCTCTATTTTTGGATTATCACCGGAACCCATTTCCTACATTTTTCCTACGGGGTCTCAATGTGTCACTTTCTACTGATGATCCACTTCAAATTCATTTGACAAAAGAACCGTTGGTGGAAGAATATAGCATAGCTGCTTCTGTGATCTCTCTCTCCTGACCTTTTCTTCTCTCTTTTTTTTCCTGAGGAAGTTAGATGGTGCACCTATCTTCCAAATATAATGCTTCCTATTTACTTCACAGGTTTGGAAGTTGAGTTCGTGTGATTTGTGTGAGGTCGCCCGCAATTCAGTCTACCAATCAGGTTTCTCCCATGCTCTCAAGGTACGTAACAATGTCATGTCTTGTAAGTGAAACCAAGTGTTGAACAAGAGTGGTGATCTTTTGCTGCTCTTCATCAGTAGGCATTTCACTAAGGAGTTTTGTCATTTCGTTCCTAATGCCTGTCTGGATATTTCAAAAGCAAATGATTTCTAAACAATGGAAATGATACACATTGGTTTCTGTTTCAGTCACACTGGATTGGGAAAGATTACTACAAGAGAGGGCCAGATGGAAATGATATCCGCAAAACAAATGTTCCTTATATCCGTTTGGAGTTCCGTAACACGGTATGAGCTTAATTGTTTGCTTTTAATGTAACTCTTTCACTTTGATTGCAAACTGACAGATGGCTTGCACTACATATCATTGGCGTCATTTTTGTCTTTTTTGTGTGAGCTAAGTTACTAAGAAATGAATGTGTTTGCTGCCTGCAGATTTGGAGAGACGAGATGAGACAGGTTTATCTGGGCAATCCAATGATTCCTGATGTGGTGGATAGTTGATGTGCAACACATGTGCACTTGGTTCATACTTGATGGTTCCTATATAGTCGAAAGTGGAGGTAACCGATGCATGTCCTTAATCCTCGTCCTCTTTGTTTGAGTAATATTATGTGGAACCTATATCGACAATTTTCCTCCCCTCCATTATTGCAGCAGTATTTGCATTTGCACCTCCCATGTAGAATGCAGGGTTGATATAAATACTTTTCCATGAAACCCGAAACTTGTGTAGGCAAGCATGCACAACACAAGTGAGATGATCTCTGAATATTACACGGCGGTGACCCTCAGTGGTTATATATTGTAATTGTATGCTCGAGTTTAGCAAACAGCTTGTAGCAGTAGAATGGCTACCTTGTTCGCAGCCGGCCAGTGACTAAACTGGCATACTGTATAACCTTAGCTTATGCTAGCCCAATATGTGGTATAATAATATGCTGAGTTTTGTAATTTTATTTTGCTTTTTCATGTATAAGATGTTACAAATTGTAATGTTAATCCCAGAAGATGGGGAAAATACTGTTGGCCATGTGAGATTTCATTTCATGCTTAGCTGAATTCAAAGTGCATTGGAGAATGATTTTGTCCTGACAAGCTAGTTGTGCACCTATTGCATGTGACTTTTAGTCTTTTACAGTGGTGTTCGTGTTCTAATACAACTGAGGTCTTTTAAAATGTACCAACATTTCTCTAGCATTAAGTTTAGGTTTATGAGTTTATCCATACATGCCTTCACCTTTAATCATGATTAACATGAATGATCAATTATAATTACGTACGCAATGTTTCAAGTTGGTGTACGTATTTTGATAAAGAAATATACTCATTAGAATTGAACATTAATGATGGAGTAATTGACTTAAAATCTCGTTGATTAATGATAAAGATTGTTGGTCTCACTTGAAAATCATGTTTTCTTTTTTGATTTATACCATAATTTTTTTGAGCGGCCTCGTAAACTCGCGATTGACACTTTTAAATTGTTTTACCGCACTCACATTAATCATTATTCGAGAGTAAATCACACTCATCTTTCTTCCCAGATGTGTGTTGAGCGGGGATCGAACGCAAGCGTTCTCCCCACTCACGCGCAAATGCTACTCACACAACTTGTATTTTCAACTACGCCAGTATCCTTGAGTTAAAAAAAAAAATTATGTTTTCAAATATTCAAAAAAAACAAAAATGCAATATGCACATTTGTTCCCACAGAGTAACCTTCTCACATATAACAAAATGTCACACTTCACCAGATCTCCTTGTGGCACATTAATGCACAATAAGTCAATAACTATGTAAGAAAATGTCACACTTCACCAAACTGTACCGGAGATAGTGTCCTGTCCTGTACTGCCACGTGGCGACCCTACTACGATTTCAAATTTCTAGTTGACCAGACAAAATGTCGCTGACAGAATTTGTGAGACCCACCAAACACCTCCAATTTAAGAAAGACCAATCATAGTACTCTTTCCGAAAATAGTCACAGCTCAGCGGCCAAGTCAACTTAAAAACTACCAATCATATCGTGCGGCGTATTGTAACAGCGTGGAAGTGAGTACACGATATAACAACCCACACCATTGACGCAGTGAGCCAGTGACGACTGACGAGCACATGCTTCGCAGCACAGCGCAAAATCAGTCCATTCCTAGTTCCATCCCTGCCCATCTCCATCTTCTTGCTCATCGCTTTCAACTTCCAAATTAGGAAATCATCGAATCTTCTCTAATGGCGTCTCTTGCAAACACAGTCTCTTCCACGAGATTTTCGAGCATCAACAATGGACAAATTCGAAGTCAACTATCTCACCGTCCAATTTCCATTTCACTCACCAGTTAGTCCGATCGCTTTGAAAATCAATCATAAAAAATCTGAGTATCTTTGATACTACCAATTTTAGATTCATTTTTCATCGTTTTTCTGTGGTTTTGTCATCGCTGTATTTATTGAAACAATCTGTTTATAGTTTATACTGAGCTGGTATGTTGAAGAAATATTGTGTTCTATTCAGGGCATAGGTTTACGATTAGAGCAGCTGAGACTGAGACTGAGACAGATGGAGGTTTTTTTTTTTTTTTTTTTTTTTTTTTGTTACATTTCAAAACTCTTTTTGAATTTGGTAGATTGAAGATTATTTAGAAGATTTTGATGTAGAATGCTTGGCAACTGTTTGTAACTTTGTATTTATGTGTGTTTGTGTTATGACAGTTAAATCTCAGATACCTGATAAGGCACCAGCTCCTGGTGGGTCGAGCTTCAATCAGCTTCTTGGAATCAAAGGTGCTGCGCAAGAATCTGTGAGTCACCTGTAATGGATTTAATCATTTTCAGCTTCTTTTTGAGTTCTATGTTTTGTGCCATATGTGATCTCACTTGTGAATTAGGGTATTGCAATGCTTGTTTCAACATTTTGAACTTCCTTCCATTTTGTCTTGATCTAAACCATTCATTTGAATGATGACAATTCTTGACTTTTGAATGCAATGTATTTGAAGTATATCCTATAATGGTAAAGTTTCAGCTCCCAATATCTAAGTGCACATTCAATTCTATAATCTCAATAAGAATGGGAATTCAAAGGCAGGGTTATATTTACTCCCATTTTTTTAGATTGAGAGGACATAGTCATTTAATGTTACAAGTGGTTTTCATCAATAGCTTACCTGTGATTTGTTTTCAGAATAAATGGAAGGTTCGTCTTCAACTCACGAAGCCTGTCACTTGGCCTCCACTTGTTTGGGGAGTGGTTTGTGGGGCAGCTGCTTCTGGTACTTTACTTTGGCATATTGTTAGATTAATAGGAACATCATAGCATCTATTATTGTGAAATAGGAGTATTAAGAAGGTCTGATCTAATTCATTGATGCTAATAAAAACTTAACCAAATGCTTAACTATTTTCCCAGTGCAGTAAACATTTTCTCAAGCTCTGCTCTCTTTTGGTCTGAGTTGGACGTACCTGTAGTTTGTTTTTTGTTCAGTTTTACATTTTAATAGTCCAGTGAAGTCCCATATCTACCACTTCTTTAACATTTATTATAGCTTTAGTAAATAATAGATTCATACTTTTATGATGCATACATTTAGGCATAGTACATCACTTATGATTCAATATACTCACTATGCAGGAAACTTCCACTGGACTCGGGAGGATGTTGCCAAGTCAATTCTCTGCATGATGATGTCCGGGCCATTTCTCGCTGGTTATACACAGGTGCTGCTCTCATGGTTTCCTTTTATTGATGACATTCTCAAACTCAGATTATATAACTTGTATGTGTCTTTCACTTTACAGACACTTAATGATTGGTATGACCGAGAAATTGATGCGATTAACGAACCTTATCGCCCAATTCCCTCAGGGGTGATATCTGAAAACGAGGTGTGTAATGTAGCATACTTAAAGTGCATTAGTACAAATGTTGTTGCCATTTCATAACATTTCTCCTCAGGTTATCACCCAAATCTGGGTACTGCTTTTGGGAGGCCTTGGCTTGGCTGGTATATTAGATGTGTGGGTAAGTAATTTGAACAACTAGTACTTGCTTGCTGTAATTGCTTAGCAATTTCTGATCTATCGTCTCCTCTGTAGGCTGGGCATAACATTCCTATAATTTCTTACCTTGCTCTTGGCGGGTCATTGATATCATACATATACTCAGCTCCACCTCTGAAGGTGGTTTATCACTTCCCATGATCAGTTCAAAACATTATATTTATGAATTCTGCTTAAATGACCATCATGTTATAAATTTGGTTGCAGCTGAAACAGAATGGTTGGATTGGTAACTTTGCCATGGGAGTAAGCTATATTGGTTTGCCATGGTATGCTACACAAATTTAGGAAACTGTCTAGAATCTCAGATTTAGTGTAAGAACTTTTAGCAGACTTACATTCATTGTATAACAAAAACCCATTGATCTCTTATTTTAGGTGGGCTGGTCAAGCTTTGTTTGGCACTCTTAAACCTGACATGATTGTTCTGACACTGTTGTACAGCATAGCTGGAGTATGTTGATCAATTTGTTCTTACAGTAAACATGTTAGCATGATCCAGTTTATACTAATGTAGTTCTGCTATTTCAAATTTTAGCTAGGCATAGCCATTGTAAATGACTTTAAAAGTGTTGAAGGAGATAGGGCACTTGGACTTCAGGTTTTCACTATTCTCTGCTACATTCCTTCTGTATGGTTCTTAGAAATGGTAATCTTAACAGTTTTTTGCGTTCAAACAGTCTATTCCAGTAGCTTTTGGACAGGAAACAGCCAAGTGGATCTGTGTTGGAGCTATTGATATAACCCAGATAACAGTTGCTGGTAGTAACTGGAACTGCTTTGTTAATTGTATTAATAGAATGTATCTGATTGCAGCTAATTGTAATCATATATTGATGGTTCCAGGTTATCTCCTGGGTGCTGGGAAGCCATATCATGCCTTAGCTCTACTTGCTTTGATAATCCCACAAGTTTATTTTCAGGTGAAGCACTTTCCTTTGATAATTCTTGCATAGGAAACACTGAACTGTTGATTTCATTTCTCTTGTTCATTTTTGCAGTTCAACTACTTCCTGAAGGACCCTGTTAAGTATGATGTCAGATATCAGGTAATTAATTTTCACCAATTTGAAGTTTTCTTGATGGAAAAATTACCATTTTGACGTGAGTAGTGTTGCATTAAACTTGTATTTTGGGAAATTTTCAGGCCAGTGCCCAGCCATTCCTTGTGCTTGGACTTCTAGTCACAGCTTTGGCAACAAGCAAATAATTTTTGTTGTTTGCTCAGTTTTGGTCATGGTATAAGTACTTTCTGGTGGTCTAAAGATGTTAGTAGATTGTGTTGTGGTAAATATCTCAGCTGAGAATGTGCTTACAAGTCACCATCAACTAACAGTGTAGGTTGCATATATATATATATGCTTCTACTCAACTTAGCATAGTATTATTAGAGTTTCACTGGAAAAGAAAAAAAAAAAAAAAAAAAAAACTGTAGCATTCTCTCAAGAGTAGTGGACCTAGCTAATCTCCTACAACATATATTTGTCCCCTGCTCTAGTTCCTTTCCCAGTAGGAGTAGGAGTAGCATCAGTGCCGCCAAAATATTCCGATACCCTAGCCTCAGTAACCGTTCCGAGTCCAGTTGCTTCTCCTCCGGTACCAGTAGTGTCAGTTGCAAAAGGCTGCTGGGTTTGTTCAGTCTGATAGTAGTACATCACATCTTCCTCATCCCCGGGCCTTCCCTCGGCCGGCCTCCTCATCTGTTCTTGTCCACCTACTCCTAATATAATATAGCTACTTAATCAATAAGAAAACAGAAACACTGAAAAAACATATTCATATCATATCTAGAAAATAAATATACGTACCTTGGTAATTTTGACCGCCAAAACTAGACCAGTTTTGCTGCTGCTGATTATTAACCGCCGGAATCTCCTGACCGCCGCCGAACCCAGCTGCACCTGAATTTTGTTGGTTCCGTGGTTCCTGACCCCCTCCGAAACCAGCTGCTCCTGCCATTTGCCTTTCTGGTGTCATTTCTTTTATTGTTTGTATTTTGTTACTTTGTTTTGTGTATATGCATTCAATTAACAGTATATATATATACTAGGAGAAGAGTAGAGAGTATTGTTGTAGTACAACACAGCACACAGTAGAAGAGGAGAGGTGATAGATGCGTAAGAGGGTGACGTGGCGATGAATGGGCATCAGAGCTCTTCTTCTGTTGACACGCAGATCGCTACAGAATTTCTTCCTCATATGCATCACAGCGACTCGTGTGGTGTACTTGTAGGTCCTAGTAGCCATAATTTGGACCAAAATGGGCTTCTAGACTTGTGGCCCATACTACTAAGCACGTTCAGATTTGGGCCTTATAAAGTCCACCGTTAATATATTGAAACAACAAAATCAAAATGTGCCTGCTAGTGCTCGACCATGAATTCAAAGAAGCTTCCCTATGTTCACTTGCTCATCGGATCTCCGGGGTCGCCAATCTCTTCAATAGACACTTTAAGAAATTCAAGTCATTCTCTGCTCTCTACAACGTTCAATAGATACATAGTCTTCAACTGAGTGTTTAGGAAGAGTGTTTCCGAGAGACAAGCTAAGAGCCCATGGTAGGCTCCTCATCTTCAATTACACGTACGTCACTAAGTCGATGATCATGATTGTGCCTATAAATATTCAAAGAAAAAAAAAAAAAAAAAAAAAAAAACAACTTGTTGTACTCATGTTAAGTATTACCCACATTTATCAATATAGACAGCTGTGAATAGAAAAATTCATTTGTTACTGCCACATATCTTAAATAAAAATATTAGCGTTCAATTTATCTACTCTCCAATGGATCTATTGTAAAATGTTTGGGTCATAGTATTAAGAGTACGCCTATATTAATAATGGATTGAATCAAAATTGCTCAACATGTGTTTCATATCTATCCATCTTTGGTCCATTACCTTGATCGAATACAAATATTGTGAGTTTCTATTATTTGAAGATCGCTCTTTCAATAGACAAGTACTAAATCATTTGTCTTGAACCTCAAATTTGCATAGGTAAAACTTTTTATATAATAATAAATGAATACATAAATAAAATCGAAATCCATCTTTATCAAGTTAAATAAAATGAAAGGACATAAATGACATAAACTATAGGTAACATTTAATGTTAAAAAAGTGGTCTTTCTATTTATTGAGAGTCTCCTAAGGCTAGGGCTTGTGCGGTAGTATGTGGTGTAGTTTCGTGTGTGCGTGTTGGTGAGTGGAGGTAAGGGTGGGTCAAGTTAAGCGACGGTTCGTGATGGGAGGAGGGTCGATCAGGATTTAGTCTATTTCTCTTCGCGAACGTCAGAGCATGCTTTGTGTAGCGCTGTTTCGTCAGCAGGGAGGGTAACCGACGACGGTGAGAGCAATCGACGACGGTTTAGTGGGTGGTGGATTACCAGGGGTGTGGGCAACCTTAGATCGTGTTTGGACAGCAAGGGATTTAGGGCATTGACACCATCTTCAGAGTTTGCGGCTATAATAGAGTTCAACACATGCTCGCAAAGAGGTGCAGTGGTACGTGGTCGTGGCTCTCGCGATAGGATCAAGATGCGGGGTCGTCAAACCTGTTGGGGTAAAATTCAGCTTTTGATGATGCATGTCCGGAGATGTGGTCTGTGTATGGTAGGATAGACTGGGGAGAAGGCTTGACTAGGTTCCCCGGTTTGGTTACTGGGTAAAACCTAGTTCAATAGAGTTTTTATTCTTTATGGTTGTCTGGGATTAGCATCGAAACTTTTTATTTTCTTCTTCTTTTAGTTATTTCCTTTTTTTTATTTTGGTTATAGTAGGTTTGGCTATGGTTATTTGTTTTTGTAGTATAGTTTGTTTTGTTTTTGCTTAACTTGTATCGATGTGTTATCCAGATCATCTTTAGGTATTGTTGAGTTCGAGGAGTAAATGCAACTCTATTGAATTCTATGATATTATTCTAAAAAATTCTTTATTTAATGAACGGTTCATACTTTCCGCTAAAAATAAAATAAAAGAAAAAGTACATTAGCCATTATTATTGCATACTTATTATAACCATATGTAATTTCTCCTAAGCTAATCTATCTTTATTCTATACTAGCTATTGCTACATTTAAATTTAATTAGTCTCGATCGCCTTTAGTTTCAGCTCGCTTCTCCGGTATGGGGCCCATAGTCACGTCCCAACCGGCGTCTTCGCCCAAACCACTCAGCCCAGCTCCCCCTCCTCCGCCGCCTCCGCCACCGTGACCGCCAACGGCACCCAAGTTACTTCCACCGCCACCTGGTCCTCCCCCACCGCCGCCCGTGGGACCCATCCCTCCGCTCCATGCCAACAAACCGCTCTCATCGCCGCCGATCTTTCCACCGCCGCCCAATCCTTGGTCCTTCCCTAGCTGTCCCTCACTGATTTTCTCCTGGCCTCTTGACCTTTGCTGTCCCGACGCCATTTTATTTTATTTTTTGTCACTTTTTCTCTCAATTACTTAGGCAGTTTTGGTTCGGGACATGCAACGTTTATATATATATATATAAAAGCTGAGAAGGTTATGTGGAGTTGAACGTGGCGAGGTGTGAGGCATGCATGGTGTTATTGTCTATGTTCATTTTGAGACGAGTGCGACACGAGTCCTTGCCGGTCCAAGTAACCGCACCGATAACTTTGCACCGAACAATGTGAAGATTAGTTATATACTTCGTATGATTCTATTATGTTCCAATTGTAGCATACTCTTAATTGTCTCAAAAATATTTTGAATCGACGCCTTACATGAGCCAAGCGGTTGGACAAATTATAAGCGATTTAATCTTATGTTGTGAGGTCACAAGTTAGCAGCAATTTTTGCTTATTAATGTGCATGTATTTCAACATGTGTAATAATATGTCTCAAATTTTGTAAGATGTTATTGATTAGTTGGACAAATTATAACATATTAAATGCACAATATGTCTTATGAATAAGATGGTTAATGTGAAAACTTAAATAGAAATTATATGTTGAATAGTTATTGGACATTCCTATTGTACTTTTCCATTTTGGGAGGAAATTCACTCTCTATGTCAAGACTTTATAATAAGAGAGTATATATATGTTGAATAGTTATTGGACCTTCTTATTGCTAGGAGGAAATTCACGCGGCATGACTCTTCATCAATGACTAGTAGACCAGATAAATTTATAGTATATTTTTGAAATGCTATATACGAACAAAAATATCTTTTGAAATGTTATATACGAACAAAAACATCACTTGCCAATGTTCTAATGATCATTGCGTTTCATAAATTGTCCTTATAGATTCAAAATATATGTAGATTGGGGTAGTTATGATCAAAGTTACGGATTCAGAAGAATTACGAACTTTGTCTCGGACCTCAGTCCATAGATGAGACTATGAGAGGTTAGGATGTACTCTCTCAACCAAGAGAGAGAGAATAATAGCAAGAACCCTATATCATAACTCACTTATTTATTCAACTTCTTTGATAGTATATGGATCATTCATATTTGATTACTTGATTTGGAAATCAAGAAAGAACAAGAAGAAATTTTAAAGTTGAATTTGACTCTGAGTAATGTCAAGTGAGAGTCCAAAATGTTGATAAAATTTGCCTACAGTGGGCAGGGGCCACTTACACTTTTGATTGCTACACTATACAATACATCATGGTTCTTCTTCAAACAAGCGTCATGCAGCTTGCATTAACTTCATTAATATTCAGCAATATTTAACCAAAACAAACCGAAACTTCATATATATATGATCATGATCTCACAACAGAGCACACAAGGTACACCACACAGCACCTACACATGCTGAAGAAGCCTAGCTAGCTAGCTAGCTAGCCCCTTGGCGATGACAAAATCAAGTGTCCCCTGGATCAGATCCCAAACTTCCACAACATATACCATAAAACACCATACCTAAACTAGCTACCACTACGTACTAAACTCACATACATAAGCTACATATACATAAGACTATTGTCAAGTTTTGTAACTAACTAGCTAATTGTTGGAGGTTTTGAACTTGGACTCATCAATGTCGATCCCTTCCTCCGCGGCGCGCTCTCCCCCGGACTTGTCCATAGTGCTGAGCCCACCCTTGCGGCCCATCTCCTGGTAGCCTTCCGTCCCCATCTGCTCCTTCCTCGTCTGTCCTCCGCGGCTCCCCATCTGCTGGTACCCTTCCGTTCCCAGCTGCTCCTTCCTCGTCTGCCCGCCGCGGCTCCGCCCTTATAAATCATCATAGCAATGCTAATCAATATATGTTTAAAATCAAAATGATACATCCATGTATGAATCATGAAAATACTTGCCTTCAGCAAGGTGCTGTTGAGCTTCGAGGCTCTTGCCGCCAGTTCCTCCAGGAATCACAGTCTCGCCCTGTCTGGCCCGAGCGTCGAGCTCTGCCTTGTTCTGCTGTCCAGATGCCATTGCGTAGCTACAAAGTTTCTGTATTTGTGTGATCAATTGTTTGCTTATGATAAGAGGAACAAGGTGCTCTGTTGTGTTCTTTAGTTTGTTTTTAAATAGAGAAGAAGATGAGGGGGTGAGGACACGTGAGGGGGTCGACGCGGCGGCGGAGGAGCCATGGAAGTGTTGTTTGATGGACACGCAGCTGCTTCTACGTTTACAGCTTCTCTGCAAATGCCAAAGAAAATGACACGATAAGTATGTACTCACTGCCTCTTCACCTCCACCTTCCACGGATATATATATATTATTTTGAATTTTTTTTTTGTTTTTTTTGTTTTTTTTTTGGGTTTGGGCTTTGCAAGCGAAATCAAGAGACCAAACAAACCAATACGAATCTTGAGCATGAAACAGAACTCAGGTTGGTGGGACCCCGTTGCGCGAAATCCTCCTTTTTATAACACGTGTCAAAATCGTTATTCTTTAAAGAAATCCTAGCCATTCATTCGTAAACTAAACGACAACGAAACTTACCAATGTCGCCACGTCATCGCCTTCAATCTTCATTGGGACCTGACTGACCAATGCTGACTCTGAGTCTCTTTTCTCATCTCGCAGCCTCACAACCCACGGCGACGAGTAGCTGAACTGCACAGAACCGTATTAGGCGAGGAGAGCAGAGAACCCCAACTCTTCCATCATCTACTCTCCTCGTCTTCACCGGTGCAGTGAACTTAACTGCAGATTGTACCACAAAACCCTAGAATTCTCACACAAAACTCACACACACACCTTGTGAACACACAAAGCCTGACCCGATGTCAATATTATTCATCAACAGCCATAATCGGCTCTCAATTACAGCTTTTATAGTCAGTTGGTTTACAGAGATGAACAGTAAAGCTAACAGAATCTGTAACTAACTAACTGACTGATGAATTAGGCTAAACGACATCGTTTGGGTCCTCTTCTGTTTCTTTGTTTAATTGAAACACACCGTTTAAACTCCTTCTTCTTCCTCAGACTTAATGACCGTTGGCCTCAACCTTATCTTCATAGCATTGCACCCTCCTTTTGAAATCCTTGTCCTCAAGGATTGAAATCTGGGAATTGGCTCTTCAAAACCGACCAATCCTCCCAAGTAGCATCCTCAGGAGCTGAGTAAGACCACTACACCAGAACTCGAACCACACCCACATTGTTGCGTTTAATCAGCTTTCGATCCAAAATTGCTAAAGGCTGTAACTTGAGCTGACCTTCATTGGTAACCTGAGGCAAATGAGTCACTAGCCTGTGATTGTTTCCCAGCTGCTTCTTCAACAAGGAGACATGGAAGACAGGGTGTATTCGTGAAGTCTCTGGCAACCTCAATTTGTAAGCCACAGAACCAATCCTCTCCACCACCTGAAATGGTCCATAATACTTTGCAGCAAGCTTCATATTCCTTCTAATGGCTACAGAGGTCTGTCTGTAAGGTTGCAAACGCAAATATACCCAATTTCCTACTTGAAAATGCCTCTTTGTTCTATGCTTATCCTCCTGAAACTTCATTCTAGCATGTGCTTGTTGCAGGTTCTCCTTGAGTAACTCAGAAAGCAATTGCTTGTGATGAAGGAAGTCCTCAACTACAGCAACACTTGTCTGGAATTTAGGTATGGCTAACTGATGAGCTGTGTATCCATATAGAGCCTCAAAAGGGGACATTTTGAGAGCTGAGTGATAATTGGTATTATACCACCATTCCCCAAAACTTAGCCACTTAGCCCACTGCATAGGAAATTGATGGCACATACTCCTCAAATAGTTTTCAATACACTGATTAAGCTTCTCTGACTGACCATCAGATTGGGGATGGTAAGCAGAAGAAAGGCAAAGCTGGGTTCCCAGAATTCTGAAAAGTTCTTGCCAGAATTTACTGAGAAACACCTTGTCTCTGTCTGACACAATGGTAAGAGGCAACCCATGAAGCTTGTAAACAACATCCAGGAACTTTTGTGCTACTGTTAGAGCTGTAAATGGGTGAGTCAATGGTATAAAATGACCATACTTAGTGTACCTATCCACCACAACAAGGATGCTGTCATACCCTTTAGATGTAGGCAACCCCTCTATGAAATCCATGGCTATATGTTGCCATGGTTGAGAGAGAATAGAGAGAGGCTGTAGAAGACCAGAAAAGCAACATTCTCTAATTTACACCTTTGGCAAGTGTCACATGTCTTGACCACATTCTCCACCTCCTTCCCCATATGAGGCCAATAGAAATAGCCTTGTACTCTTTTAAGAGTCCCAGTGATTCCTGAGTGACCCCCCAACCCAGATGAGTGCAGCTCCTGCAAAATCTTGTGCCTTACCTGACCTGCTTGTCCCACATATATTTTTCCCTTGAATCTCAGAACACCCTGATGCAGCTTATAATCAGGAACTGTATCAGGTGAAAGCAAAACCTGAGTGAGTAGGTGCTGAGCTTCTGGGTTTCCATGATAACTGCCCTCAACTTCTTCAATCCACTTAGGCAACAATACTGAAGTAGCCTGGCAGGTCTCCATAGGTAACCTTGAAAGTGCATCAGCCACTTTATTCTCTTGCCCCTTCTTAAACTCAATTTTGTAGCTCAACCCCAGCAACTTGGATAACCATTTTTGTTGAACCATGGTTGTCAACCTTTGCTCTAACAGAAACTTGAGACTCTGATGATCTGTTTTGATCACAAAGTCATGCTCCCCCAAATAATGTCTCCATTTTTGGACAGTCATAACAATTGCCAATAGCTCTTTCTTGTAAGTGGATAGGCCTTTGTTTTTGACGCCCAGTGCTTTGCTTAGATAAGCAATAGGTCTTCCCCTCTGCATTAAAACTGCCCCCACCCCATGATCACAGGCATCTGTTTCAAGAGTGAAGGGTGATTCTACCCAAAAAATCACAAATATTAAAGTCAATGATGACATGACAGGTGTCGCTCAAAACTGGCAAACCACTATTCATCAAACACTATTCACATCGGGAGAGA
>JAYMTH010001640.1:0-14351 GCA_036897465.1 Pelargonium australe | reverse complement strand
ATAAGTAAAATTATATATTTGACATCATATTTAATATTAATATATTAATTGGATAATAATAAATGATCCGACTTGCAAGCCCCCATTGAGCCTCAAAGAGTTCTGCTCGTTTACACTTTACAGCACTTGATACCGAGTGGAAACAAAATTGTGATGATGACGATGATAACAAGCCTTTGCGGTCCAATATTATACTTCCCTTTTAACGTTCTGTCGTTCTAATTTAGCTCTTTTAGTACTGTCACATAATATGTCATGTTGGTGGAGTTGCAGGTTCATAAGTGTAACAAGCTCGCTAGTCGACATGTACGGGTTGGGCTTGCTGACCCTAGTGATGTTCCCCGCTGTGACATATGTGAAAGTGCACCTGGTATGCAGGTTTTCAGTACTTACTAGACTTATTTCTCCAATTGTATGTATTGAACCTCTGTGTGAGAGTTTGAAGTTTATTTATTTCTTGGAAATGCATCTGTAGCTTTCTTTTACTGTGAGATAGACGGTAGTTCCCTTTGCCTGCAATGTGATATGATGGTACATGTTGGCGGTAAAAGAACCCATGGTAGATATCTCCTCTTGAGGCAGAGAGCGGAGGTTTGTGTCTCGGTACCAGAGAGCCTTGATATGTATTTCTTTTGCCATCTGTTCATTGAAGAGCCTTCATTTACTCATTTATGTTTGGTCTTTCTTCTGTAGTTTCCAGGGGATAAGCCTGGCCGTTTGGAAGAGCTTCAACCCCTCGATCTCAATGGAGTAAGGAGGGACCAAAATCAACCACCTAAGCCTGTAATGGGAGACAACCATCAAAACCACAGGGGCTCTCCTGTTCCCGTTCAAGTGCAAAATAACACTAACACTGATGGTCATGGTGATGGCAAGATGGACAATAAATTAATTGATCTAAATTCCAAGCCTCAACGGACTCACGGGCAAAGTTCAACTAACCAAGTACTCACTTTTACATTGCCCATCATAGTTCCAGAATCTTTAATACTGCTATTTTGTACTTTTTACCTTAAATGTTTACGTTTCTTTGCAGGTTGATCATCGTAGTTTCAATGCTGTATTTATTAACATAATTATTGTACCTTATTTTCATTTTTAAGGAAGACGGGATGGATATTCAAAATGGAAGCACTCATGAATCTGCTAGTGTGGTTCCTGTTGGATCGTTAAAAAGAGAGCACGAAAAACGAGCTTGGTAATAAAATCTTTCCTCTCTTTGTTTGACGTGTTTCAAATTCTTGAGTAATTTATTTATTTGTTTATGAAGATTACATAATGGTACTGGCATAATTGCATGTAAGTCCCTTGAGTGGAATTCAATTAAGCACAGGATTATTTGTTTCTAAGGGAAGTACTTAAACTGAGAGTATATGATAATCATCGGTCACCAAATGCTCTTTATCAAGCATGTTGGATGCAGGTTGTCATGCTCCATTTCTGAGCAGCAGTTTTGTTAATGCATTATAATTTTTTTTAATTGAATCTTTAGGGTTGTTAATATAGGTAGCGTTAGGATTAGTAAATTTTAGAATGAGAGGGAATTAAGAGTGTGAATGAGTTGTTCAAAGAAAAAAGAAGAAAAGAGTGGGAATGAGAATTCTCATTCCATAGCCATTCTCATGACCAAAAAATACTAATCCAAACTCTATCACCTACCATAATTTCTTAAACTCTGAAGTGGGATTGTCATTTTTTACTGATCACATCTTTTCATAATTGTTCATATTTAATTGAAATTGTGGTTTATAAAGAGGGTATGTTGGTGCTCATTTCCCATGTAAAGTAACTTTGATCAACATTCAACACCAGGAGTAGAATATTTACGGAATGTTTTTTTCTTTTCTTTTTGTATCCCTGAAACTCCAAGATTTTATATTGATTGTTCTATTTCCAGTTAGGAGAGAACCTAACTTTTAGTTTGTATGATACTCATATATTTGTATTTATGAAAAGTAACAAGTTCCGATCTTGAATGTGCTTGCTGTGATTTCATCTATTTTGCTGCCATGTCGAGAGAGGTATATGTATTACAGCCAGCATATTGAACTTTAGCTGGTTTACAAATTGCTGTGTATGTTGTGGTTAAACTAACAAAAGAGGGTGTTAATTTCCAATGGTGAAGTGATTTTTTTTGACAAAACCCTTGCAAAAACGGCAATCTATTTATGGTGAAAAGTTCATTAATGAAATGAGCCTTTATACTTGTGAAGACTTTAGTCTCGTTATTACTTTACTGCCGTATTGATATTAGTTTATGCATTAGAAAAAGCCCGTGTATCAAATCTATTTAACTTCCGAAATTACATTAAAAAACCACATACCTTACAAAATTATTCAAGTATTTGTTTCTCGATTCATTGTCCTGAAATGATACATAATTTCAGCTTCTTCTTCCTCCTCCTTTCACTTGTCTGTGCAGATGTTCTTGGATAGGTTTCTCGTTTCTTCTACGCCATCTATTGACTGAAGTCAGGGCTCGTATCTTGCGCAAAGTTGGTTTGATGAATTTTTTTCCCATGTATGTGCCAAATGCTTACACTGTTATTGTTACTGTGTTGTTTACAATTGTTTTCTATTTGAAGACCCTCTAATCGATTTTGAATGAAGTTGTTGAGGTTGAACTGAAAGATCTTGTGCAATAGTTTACGGAAATAAGTTATTTTCATCAAACTCTCGCAACCCAACTTTGTGCCTCATTTGTGTCGTCTTTACTCGCAATATGCAACTTTTTACTATAATTTGGATAAATTGGGAGGAATAAATTTGTGATTTATGTTGGATATTCGTTAGATTGTTGAATTCAATTAGCAACTCGCATTTATATCCAGCAGTAGTCTCTGAGGATTGACAACCTGAACTCCTCAAGAGTTCTATTATTACATACTTCGACACTCTCGGTACACTTGCCGAGTACGCGTCAAGTTTTTGGTGTCGTTGCTGGGGACTGCGGTAGCTAGATTAGGAATAGCTTATTGAATTCTTTGATTGCCGTTTGTTTTCTTTTTGTGGCGTATCAGAGCGTGTTTACTTCATATTTGATTGTTTTGTTCAATTCTTGACCGAATGATGTGCACTTTTGATTCACTTCATTTTCTTTTCAGCAAGAAATGTTGTTCTTGGACTCAAAAAAATGTGTTTGATGCATAGGACCAAAGTAGCATTTGAACTAGAATCTTTGTTCAGAAATGAAAAGGTGAACGCTATTTTCATTCTCGATTTCCATTTCAAAATATTTAATCCAAACTAAAATTTATAATTTGTTTAGTTATCGACATATTTTGTGTGTGTACAAATTAGTCGATTCATTAGATGGAATTTATTTGATCCAAGTGTAGTTAGTGCCTTTTCGTTGCATACATACCCACATCTACAATAGCCTTTCTGTTACATACAGTTTCATTAGTACACAACCTTTCACAAACAGTTCTCCCTCATCTGGTGTACAAGAGAATTGGCCTTGGCGGGAACGAGCAACGCCTCCTGAGCGGCCGCCTCGTTCTCTGACAAGCCACCCTAAATTTAAGTTTTCAGGCAAGTGTTCTGAACGGCTCCGACATAGGAGGGGGCATATGACAATGACTAGGTGAAGAAATTTCTGCTTGTAGCGCTCTGAGAATTAGGTCGGACTGGCTATAATTCGGTTCAAGTCTAGACGTGTCCAAATTTTTTACCCAAGCGTCAATGTAGACGCAAGCTCATCTCAAATTAGCTCTAACAATTCATTGTTGTCGTCGGAAATAGGATTGACTACAGATTCGAGCTCTCTAACACGAGGATTCACAAATCATTACCAACAAAATTTATTCACTAGAATAGTACATACCCAGATGTTATAAAAAAAAAAAAAACAAGTCTCCAATTGCTATAAAGCCCAAAACACATCTCCTATAGCCTTTTTGTTACACACAACTTCATTAGTACACGTAGCCTTTCACAAACATTCCTTTCTTTGCCTCCTCCGACTCTCCTTCTCCGGTGTACTTTCCGAGCTGTGCAAGAGAGTTGGCCTTGGCGCGGATGAGCAATGCCTCCTGAGCGGCCGCCACGTTTTCTGGCAAGCCGCCCCAAGTCTTCAGGCAAGTATTTTGAAGAGCCCTGGCATAGGAGAAGGAGACATGCCATGGGTTTGGAGATTGGTTCATTGCATTGAGGTTTAAGGTTGCTTCAACCTCAGATTGCCCACCAGACAAGAACTGCTCAAAACCAAACAAATTGTGTTACAATTGTTACTAGAATTGATTTCAGACTACAATTTCTCAAGATAGCACAATTTAATTTTATGTTACGAGTCGGTAGAGACAGCGACTTCAGGTTTCAGGTAAAAAACCTATCCAAGCTGAAAAGGGTTCGTTTTTCAGCTGCATATCGGGTCAGAAAACCCAACTCACGATTCTTTTTATTTTTAATAAGCAAGCGTACCAACCGAGACTCGAACCCGTGACCTCTGGAAGAGCAAACACCTTAAACCAATTGCTCCGATGACAGTTTGGTCCGACTCACAATTCTACCGTAAAAAAGAAAAACGATTCTAAGCAGAAGATGCGTACCATGATTCCAGGGACGGCCGGGGGGATTCTCCTGTGGAGAAGCTTGAGGGTGTAGTCAGCAACCTGTTCAGGAGTAGCCCTCTCCTTGCACTCAGCACCAGGAGTGACCATACTAGGTTTCAGGAGAATACCCTCAAACATGACATTGTTCTGAGCAAGGTAAAAGAAAACCTCAGCCCAAACCTTCTGTGCAACCTCAAAGGTCCTGTCTATTCCATGCTCTCCATCAAGCAATATCTCTGGCTCCACTATTGGGACCAACCCATTGTCCTACAACACACCATTTCAGTCACAACCAACAACAAAAACCCAACAGCACTTTTGGTTTTGAATTTAGGAGAAATTGTTAAAAGGGTTCATGGACTATTCAGATCCGACCAATTTGGTACCTGAACTATTTTTATGTTTCTAATTATTGAAAGTCGACCAAAAATATCACTTATGTTAACTTTCGCCAATTTTTTCATAAGTTTTACAAAAAAAAATAGAAAATAAACATTCATTTTGAGGCGGAGGAAGCCAAAGACGGGCAACGGACTCTACTAACTTTTGTGTTGAGTTCAAAATGAACTTATATTTGTCTCATAATATTCTCGAATCTATTTGTATCATTTGTATTAGTTTTAATTCTCGCCCCAACATTTTTATACCCTAATAGTTTGATAAGTTTTTCCCCGCTGAACAAAAACTCCAGACCCGTCCATAAAAGGAGTAACATCTAATAAAAGTTAACGTCCAAAAATATTTTGGTCGGTTTTCAAAACCTGATAGACTATTTTGACATAAAATTAGTACATGCCCGATGGTTCGAGAATCGTTTTGATAGTTTTTCGAGCATCATTTTACCTGAGAAATGGCGGCGTAGCGGGCGAGACCCCAGGCAGCTTCCTTGACGGCCAAGGCAGATGGGCCATTTGGGATGCTCACAACAGTACGCCTAATTGATTCAATTTCAAAATGTGTGATAAAAAAAAAATAAAAAATAAAAAAAATTGTCAGCTAGACATTTCGTCGAACACGTGGTGTGCATAAATGTTTTTGATGGAAAATACATACCATTTGGCGAATCTGGCTCCTTGCTGATAATAAGCTGCAGAGCGAGAAGCGAGACCGTCAAGACCCTGACACCAGGACTCGTCGTTTGAGCCCGCTAGAGGAACCAGACCCTGCAATTTGTCATCAGAATTAGCCAAAACCCACCTCACAATAACTTGCAAAAACCGATCATTTCGTGCGGATCTAGAGCTCACAATTCGAGTTTTGGGTTTGGCATGTCACTCTTTTCAGGTTTGAGTTGAAAATATTTAATCTAAACCTGAAGGTAAAGGTGACAATATCGAGTTTTGGGTCAATGTCATTTCAGTTTCAGGTTGATAAGCCTAATCCGAACCCGGTTTGCGTTTTGGGCCCAGATTGGGTGGGATTAGGTCGGGTTTCATTTTTTGTGTGTAAAATGTGCATAGTAGGGTGGAATTGCTCCAAGATAAATTCAACCTGAAAGTTGGTCGGAAAGGATTTTCGGTGTATTCAAATTCAGGTCCAAATTATTGTCTCTAAACATGCTAACAAAAGTTTGATGCAAATTATCAATTGGTGCTTTAAATTTTTAGTTGAATTGATCTTTTCACACGTACCTTGTCGACTTTAATCCCGGGGACAATGTTCTGCTCAACGAGCACATCCACCATTTTCTTCCCGTCAACGGTTGATTGGTAGAGAGTCTCTTCGAAAAGAATCGCTCCAGAGACGTACTGGCCGAGTCCGGGGACGGATACGCGGAGGGGACGGCACGCCTGGCGATTCGCCTCAGTGTTCTCTAGCCCAATTGATGCGAGTCTCTTCCCGCACGTGGCGTTGGACTCGTCCATGGCCAAAATCCCACGTCCCGGTGATGCAATAGTTTTCTGTATAAACAATAAAGCACACGTTAAAATTGACAATTTGGACCCAAATATGTAAACATCTGAATCTTATAGTATCAGGTTGTATTAAATACACTCAATCAAGACAAATTTGTACAAACTCATATATTTTATATAGGTGAAATTTGAAACTCCCAACAATTTTGAATTGAGTTATATCGTTACTTTCAAAACTCACTGAGTCAATGATTGAACGAAATTGTCGTCTCACTTTTTCACTTTCAAGGCAAAAATCACTATATTAATTGAATCACGGTGTACAAGTATTTCACTTGTAGCTTTCTTTTTTTAAACCAAACTTTTTCAAATGATGCAAAATTTGAGTTCTGCCGTGGGTTATGACTCGAATTGTCAGTTCTAAAATGAGACATAATAAACGTACCGCGGTCTTGATGAGCTCATCGGTGTAAGACGCCCGAACGACAATAGAGTTCGGGTGGCTCCGGGCGGCGACGGGGACCCTTTGGAAGCGGAGGGGTGTGCCCTTGACCCACTCTGACTTGTCAACAAATAGAGCAGACTTTAGTAGTGAAGCTGAGGCTGTTGCTGCCATTTTTACTTCAAAGTGTTGAGGAAGCTAACAAAAAATAAAAATCTTATCTACTCTCTATAGCTTCTTGTAATGGCCACTAGTGCACTCTCAAGACTCTACTAGTATTTATAATTGTTTTTTTTTCTTCTTCTAATTTTGTGTGTGTTATCAAAAGAGATGTGTCATTTGAGGTTCTCATGGGTTGGCCAATGAGGATTCGCCACGTGGACAGATAGAATTTTGCTTACATGGCATTTTGGCATGAGGAGACAAAAATGTGTCTAATTCATTGTTTGTGTCCTGACTATATTTGTTGAATGAATCAATTTAATCTCACAATATGTCAATATTGTTAAACCGCTAAAGTTAAACGAAACCAACTATATATGAGCGGGTTGATACGGTTAAAATATTTCAAAATTGCGTAATATGACCTTAAACGTTTTAATAAACGTGTTGAGATTGACTCGACTTGATTTATTTGACCTATTTAACTTTTATGGGTCAATAAACGGGTTACACGGCCTATTTATTAAACAAGTTTGACATGTTAAATGAGTTTGATACGAACACGCAAGTTAAGCTGGTCGACATAAACCCGATGAAGTTGAACTTAAATATACTTCAATTCATGTTGTGTCACACATCTAAACCCCAACTGTTAGCTCTTTGTGTGTGTACATAAGATAATTGGAACTAGAGCTGACAATTCGAATTCAATGACAATTTTTTGTTTGGGTTTTTTTCTTTTCGGTTTGCGAGTTTCATGTCGATCTCCAATCTGTCTTGAGTGGTACACGTGAAATGTGTGAAATCGCCCAACCTATTCCGCAATGTTCCCATCACAAATCCGAACTAAAAATCGAACTCACATAAATGCAATTCGGGTTTTGAGTGCCACGGGTTCGGGTCTTAATTTCCCACTCCAATTAAATTTAAAATGGTGTTGTGGAAGGAGACAAATGTGTGGGTTTTGGGGAGAGAAGAGACCACAATTTGATGACTGGTTTTGGGAGATTGGGTTGATTTGAGGTTGTTAGCTTTTTGTTTTCAACCAAGAAATGAATATGAGGTTGTGAGTTGTGTAATTTTGTGATCTCTTTTTCTCCTATAGTTTCTTTTTGTTTTTATGTTTTGTAGAAATGAATAATGGTTATGGTTTCATTACAATTTTTATGGCAATTTGTTTCTCATGGAGTCCTTGTCAAGAAATCATGCCACGTCATCACGCCATGTGAGCAAATTTGTTGTACATGTCATCATGTAGTGGCCAAGCTTTAAATGATTCCTTGTAAAGTGTGTGATGTGTTATGTTTTGTTTGGTTGGAGAGAAAGTGTAGGAAAAAAGTTGATTGCAAGAATTGAAAATTGTCACGAGCAAATGCAGTGGAAAATCATTTGCTGAAATACACAAATTCAGTTGTAAAATAGACGATAAGTACAATCTATGGGAAAATATACAACGTCGAAATTAGATTGTTACAATAAAACTAACACTTGAAATCTGAAAGTTGATTCGTAATTTCACATGATCAAGTCGCATGAAATATACTAAATTAGCTTTCAAACTAATTTAGTGAGTTTGTCCTAAAAAAAAGTGAAAATTTGTGGAACTAGTAATTTTGACACAAGCCCATGGATACATATCCGCATTTTTGCATATTTTAGTTGCATAGACTCGCTCAAATTTCAACTTTCAAGTCAGACTGAATCGAACAAAGTGTGAACGAACTCAAATATTTTACTCATAAAAGTAAATTTTCAAACTAAAACCCGCATTCCACACTCCTTTAGAACCGGGTTTAGATTAGATATTCTTTCAAACCGCACTTGAAAGAACTAACCCATAATTCGAATGACTAGCTCTCTAACAATATGAAGAACATTCACATTTTTCATGTCACTCAAACTCACGATCAAATTTACAACTTACAAAAACCCGTAAAAATAGAATCAAAAGTAATTTGATCATCATGTCTAGTTTTTAACTCGAAATGTGAACTATCATGTCTAGTTTACCAAATGCCTAAAAAAAATTAGAATCAAAAGTAAGCATAATGTAGGAATTTGATCATTCTGATAAAAATGTCCATGTAATCAGAGGATACGATGTCGTACGGTAGCAATACATGTGAAGCAAGCTGCAAAACGACGTCGTATGAATTGTAAACTGAGGACAAAAAAGTATTTTCCATTTCCGAGACTTGAACCCGGGTCTCTCGGGTGAGAGCCTAATATCCTAACCAACTAGACTACAACGGAAGATGCTATGGTACTTGTTTTTATTATATAAGACCATATATCAATTTGGACCCAAAACCCGATCCACATTTTAGAGGGTCCGGTTTGTAAAGGTTTGCTTGGTCAATTTTCGGGTAAGCAAATTCGCACATTTTGCACTAAAAATTCAAAACACGAATATATTTTTAGTTGAATTCATATTAGTTATTCTCAACTTGATCTGAACTCTAAATTGTTGGCTATCCATGTTTTGAGTCGGGTTAGGATTGACAAGATACAACCCTAATATTGCATTGACCCGAAAAATTAGGCATGTCTATTTTATGAAATAAAAACTGCAAAAATGTTAATACAACTTCGAGTTTCTATTCATATTTTTATCAAACACTTGTAAATGAGAAGCTTGTTCATATTGTTGTTATATAATATTTAGTGGAATAAAAGAGAAACTTGTTAAAATTGTCGTTCCAAAGATTATTATATACTATAAGACATAGAAGAATAGCTCGATAAGATCATATTGTAATTAGTATCATCTAGTACATAAAAGTGTATATCGATACAAACCTCAAAACGATCTTAAATATTAGAAGAAAAGAGTTCCAAAGTAACGGTGAGCTACCGTGACTTGAAAATCCTTCCTTTAAATCACATATAGCTATGTACAAATTGAACTCAATTCTCCAAAGAAAAAAAAAATGATTTTTTCATGTAGAATCATACACGTGTTTTCTTATGTGAAACATTCGACCGTCTATTGGATCAAAAAAATGAGAAGACGGTCGTGTGGTAGATCAAGACGTTACCTCAACTACCCAAAATAAAAACACATGCACTTCCTCACAAGTCACATGTAACAATCTGCTACCATTCTTTTATCAACTGGGGTTAGGGTTAGCAACAAAGTATGCAAGCACCCCCACAAAAGGTGCATTGATGTATGTCGTGGGCTCGGACTTCCTAAAATCAACCCGATCGTCCTCATACGCATCATCCGCCCCGGGACCCCCAACTATTGCTCCAATTAGCAAATTAGGGTTAGGGTTTGATGAGTTGAAATAAACTGACCCCTCTTTGCAAGCTATGAATTCAGGATGGTCCTTAATAGAAGGCAAAGAGGACCCTCTATGGTGAATCCTTTGGGGATAGTAGTTACTATACCCTACCATATATGACATGCCCTTAGGGTTATCACCAAGAATGTAATCAACTTGCCTCTTAGCTTGTCGCCGTAGAAAATCAGGACCGAAGCTTGTGGATCCACAATTGATCGACTGAGATGTCCGGGCTAAGTAATTGGCGTAAACTAGGAGGAGGAAAGATATTGTGGTGGCATGTTGCAAATTGCTACCTCCAGGCTTGAAAATGAGGCCTCCGGGAGTGAAAACTACGTGGGAGGAGGGCGATTCTGGCACGAGGGAGCACATGAAGCTATCTGCGAATGATTTATATGACTCGAGAGAGAGCATGTTGCCTTCTAGGAATTCCTGCAATCATGATCACAATTCTATTACGAGCTTATTGCAAACCTAGAATCATATACAAAGTTGTATCAAGATAGCGATTTACAACAATGTTTAATTAAGAGATGCTAACAATGTTTTTGTACCCTTTGGAGTGTGATTTTTTGGAGTCAATCTATATCTACTTAACAATCCCCGTCACATGTAGGCTGAATAAGAGCAAAAGGAACCTGCACGTGTGTAGGTGAACTTAAGTCGAAAGACAAGACAGACGAATCACTAGACCCAAACAGAACCAACTCTGATACCATGTCAAATTTCAAAAATGTGTTACATATAATGGTTTTGTTAAGTCGGTCAACACTTGAAATTAAGTTTAACATATTATAGGGAGAGTCGATCACCACATGGATTACTAGTTGGACACTCCATCTATGAGTAAACCTGCAACACTAACTGATTTCTTCTCAAAATAGAATCCGAGACACTTGTTGTAAGACGGGTGGAGTTAGTAATTAAGTACTGACCTTGGAGACAAGAACATTGATGCCAGCATGCTTGTTGTCCCACCCAAACTCATTTATGTTCTCATCAGCACCTAATGTTTTGCCATTGTTTTCAATGTAACTTAGGTAAGAATCATCCTTTGTGGCCCTTCTCAACCATGCAGCTCCCCATAGCAACTCATCCTGAAAATCCCCACCAAGAAACACAACCAAATCGTTAATGCTCAAGCCGATTAAAAATATAAAAGATCGTTAATGCTCCAAACAGTTTTTAACTACAATTGGCTCTTCAATTTTCAATTGCTATGATGTTTATTTGAAGCTTTGCTAGTGATAAAATGCGACAGCATGTGATATGGTTGGAGCAAGAAAAAGATGCTTGAAGAAATGGTTCATGACATGAACATTGTAGTAACCATTTCATCTGTTTTGGTCTGTGTAAGATTCAAGAAATTTAGTTCATTTATGTCAAGAAATTTTAAGGACCCAGTTTCAGTCTCATATACTAACAACCAAATTACATGGATTTATCTTTCAAAGTTATCTGCTTAGTATTCATTTTGTGTAAAATTGGTCTTAAGTTTGAGTTTTGTTTCAATTCAGTCCCTTTAGTACCAATTTTGTATCAATTTGGTTCAAAATTTGATTTTTTTTTCTTTCCAATTTAAACCACTTAGTACAGAAACAAATATCAATTGGGGACAACTATAGCAAGGAAATGGATCCTTAATTAGGGGACAAAACTGAAACAAAAATCAGTTCGAAAACCTATTTGGCACAAAATGATTACTAAGAGACATTGAGGGGTACGAAAAGGGTTGTTTTACTTCATCGAATTCGTGACCTTAGATCATAACAAACAAGACCTTGTGTCTCTTTTGTACATCACTGCCCGTAACTTTTTTTCACGACACATAACTGGGAGAACTCTATTTTGCGACACATTTGTCTCCTACTATTGCACTAGTTACAGAAGGTGCTATGAATTGGGCCGACTAAAGCTAACAAGGATGCCAGTAACGTGGCATCCTCTCTCCCATCCTTTAGCGCCCATTGCATAGGAGATGCTGAGTGCTTAGCACCGCTGCCAATGCATTGGAGCAGTGGGCGCTGAGTATGAGGCGCTAGCCTCAGATGCTTGCTCAATCGAGCCTATCTCAAGACTCATCTCACTTTCTTTCTCCTACCATAGCACTCATGGGAGAAGGTGCTATGCATCGGACCAACTAAAGCTAAAAAGGATGCTAATGACGCGGCACCCTCTCTCTCCTTCTTGAGCGTCCATTGCATAGGAGATGCCAAGTGCTTAGCACCGCTGCCAATGCATTGTAGCAGTGGACGCTAAGCATGAGGCGCTAGCCTCAAATGCTTGCCCAAGCACCCGGTGCCAAGCCTCTCTCAAGGCTATGCATTGGACCAACCAAAGCTAAAGAGAATCTATGCTAGTGACGTGACACCCTCTCTCTCTCTCTCTCCTCATTTTAGCGTCCATTGCATAGGAGATGCTCTGACATTTTATCATGCTAATTACGAGTTACGACTATCCTAATGATTCGGAGAAAAATGATAGACATGTGCAAAAGAAACACATATCAAGAGAGGATTATCCCTATACATTAATTGTCATTTATTAAAACAGAGAAAATAGTACGTGTGAGGCCACCAACATATACAATCCATCAAACATAGTAAATTAGTAACAAACAGTCACCAACTAAGCAAAGACTACAAGTTTATATTACCTGAAATCCATCAAAGTCGCAGTAAAAGGGACAAACACCATCTCTGATATTGGTATTGTCACTGTAAGCTCCTCTATAAGTATCCGCATATCGAAAGGCACTAATGGCATTCCTCAACAATGTCTCTGAGTATCCGGGATCCGATGACCAGAACACCAGCGAAGAAGCTGCAAGAGCTGCAGCTGTCTCGCCAGCTACATCAGAAGCCGGGTTGGGTGCATCCACAGCGTAGACTGTCCTGGACGTGTCCATATCCTCCGGCCTTTCCCAACAACTGTGATCGACATTCGGATCACCCACCTGTACAACATTAAAGCTATCGAATTTAACAAGTGACAACATTAATTGACACCGTCAATGTTTCAACAGTGTCCTGTTTCTGTTGGAGCTGTGATGAATAACCAATCAATGTGTACCAAATTTTCAGCTGCTCCCAAGAGGGATGGGCAGTAACCACCAACTACCAAGGCTACATGAAATAGCCAACAAGTCATGAAAACAACATAAAAAAAGAGAAATGGTTCACCCACTTCTTGAAGAAACCAATTGTTTTGCCTAATCACTAGTGTTTTCAATAAATTATTGGGTCTTTCTTTTACCCAATTTTTAAGCAAAATATTTTATTTTGGATGTGGAATTATATATTTTGCTCTGAACATATGGTTACTAAATTAGATTTTTGCTATGCCATTTTGTTTTAAATTGGTGCCCGATCTATCTAATTATGTTGATGCGACATTTTCAATAAATTTATAGCTGAGAGACTAAAATCAGACAAAATTGACGTGGCTACTACGTCTCGTAATGATACAATTTTGTTTCATATTAGTTTCTTAAATTAACTTAAGTGTACTGTGATCGTCTCTCGTGTAAAAAAAAAAAAATTGTCATGTCATTAGTTTAATTTTTATTATAAAATATAAGCCACAAAAATAGTAATTTTAAAATATTCTACTATAATTCAATTGAAAATAGTTAAAGGAAGTGACTCAATTTGGACATCTATTAATGTCGGCTCTAATGAAACTTAGGATTGAAGCAAAATAAATAGATAAAGTGAGCGAATTTCCCAAAACACCCTCCCCTCCCGGCAAATTTACAGAACCCGCCACGATACCACAATTTCCAATTCCATTTACGTACCTGCACGAAAACCCGGTTCGGTAGCTGAGAGACGGTTTTGAGAAGATAATCCGCGGACCACCGAATCGCGACGAGAGCGTTCCGGAGCTCGGCGGGAGGCATGGAATCGGCGAACTCGATGACGCTCCAGGCGAGCATTGTGGTGGTGAAGGCCATGGGGAAGCCGAACTTGACGTTGTCGCCGGCGTCGTAGTAGCCGCCGGTGAGGTCGGCGGCGTAGGGCCAGCCGTCGGAGAGGGCGGCATTGGCGCG
>JAYMTH010001639.1:0-14353 GCA_036897465.1 Pelargonium australe | reverse complement strand
TAAACACTCTGATCGTCCCATACTTCTCAAGCCATTCCGAATTTTCGAAAACTCTATCCAATCTTTCCTCCACCGTTGATGCTTCATCTGAGCCTCGCCTCTATGTGAACAACTCTCCTCCTACCCCTAAGTCATGCAATCCCCGCATCCTCCATCGCCGTCCTAAACCATTCCATAAGTCGAGTAGGTTGTGCTGACCCTCCTCTTTTCTCATATGCAAAAAGTATATCGTTGAAGTCTCCCGCACATAACCATGGAAGATTGGCATTGTTGCGAAGGTTCCTCAGCAAATCCCAACTCTCCTCCCGTCGTGCCCTGTCCGGATTACCATAAAACCCGGTAAACCTCCATTCTCCCCCACTCTCCAACTTCACCACCACATCAGTGAAGTTGCTCGATGACCCGAGCAATCTCAACTTCCCTCGATCCTTCCAAAACACCGCGATCCCACCACTTCGACCACGACAATCAATCACATAACATCCGGCCATGTTCAGTCGGCGCCGGACACTCTCAAGCTGCTCTCTCATCTGCTTCGTCTCCGATACAAACACGATCTTAGGTTGCCTTGTTCGGACCAAATCCCGAAGCACATTCAACGTATTAGGGTTCCGCAACCCCCTCGTGTTCCAGCACAATACCACCTCCCGATCACAAAAACCAGAACCTGATTACGCCGGACACTGCCGCCCACACTCGCCGTCGTCACACGATCACGCCGCTACTCTCCACGTCAAAAAACCCTAAGCACGCACCTTCGGCGGGAAAGACCAATTTTTTTATTTTTATACAAACTAGTTGCTGGCTAATAAAATGTTACATCTATTAATTTTTTATTTCAGAATCTCACTCAAATTTCATTACATCTATTAATTAGATCTACTATAAACATTGTTTGAATGAAAAAGTTAATATATAAACATTTACAAACACTAATTAATTAATTACCTGTCTTAGTGTAACTTTGCGTTTGATTTTTGGTAATAATATATGGTTATTTCCCTAAAAAAAAATAATTACCTGCCTCAGTAATGATAAAGGTGTTTATATTTGAAAAATATTGTGGAAAATTTGAGGTTTAACAAATTTATTGGAAGAAAATAATTTATATATTTGTAATGCAATATGTGTATTTTTTTTTACAGCATTCGAAAATTATAATCGAAGTAATAATATTTTTCTTCCAAAGGGAGCGTCACCCTAAATTCGTCTCATAAATTTCATTTCATACTATCGACAAGGAGACTCGAACTGTATTTAGTTGACTATTAGATGTTGTTACTTTTCAACAATGATATAGTTAGCCCTCACTTTTGCATTTGCTTCATTTTGGACTTTGTGGGCTCTAATAAAATAGATGAGGTGCATTTTTTGCCTACCACATTCTCTCTCTTTTTATTTTTTTATTTTAAGAAAAAAAAAACATTCTCTTTTATTTACCTAATTTTCAATAGTAACTAGGAGCAGTCTTCGGGAATCACAGCTATGGGGCAGGTTGGGTTCTTCGGGATTGCGTTGGCCGCTGGTTGGGTGGGGGCTGCCGGAGATGGGAGGGGCAAGCCTGATCGTCGACCATGGTGGAAGCTATTGCAATCCGTGAGGCTCTCTTGTTGATTAAGTCTTTGAGTGGCAGAATGTGGTGGCAGAAAGTGATGCTCTTCGAGTCATTTCGGATCTTGAGTCAGGGTCCGACATGTGTAACTTATATGGTTTAATCATTAGTGATTGTCTTAGTTTAGCCTCTTATGTCGAGAATGTTAATTTCTCTTTTCAGTATCGATCTGCGAACTCTGTAGCTCACGAGTTAGTTAGGACTGCTGGTTCTTTGTCTGATCGGTGTTCCTGGATTATTTCAGATTTTCCACCGGCGATAGTCCATGATTTGATTGCTCGTTTGAATGAAAGACAGTACTCCCCCTTGAAAAAAAAAAAAAAAGTTTTGAATAGTGACTACAAGTAATTAAAGAAGAAAAGAAATCAGAATCACTTTTTAAAGAATAATAAATAAAGAAAGACATGGAATAATTGAATATAGTTGATTATAAAATTAATTATGGGAGAAAGATTATCTGCTACTGGGGAACCAGTCTCCAGCCGCCTGGGCCTTCCCGAAGACCTTATTCTTCTAAATTTCAAAGATGTCAAATAAACCATTTTATTTGTCCAAACTTTTGTATTTTTTTAATATATGATTGCTATTATAAAATTAGTTACTTGTTTGTTGATCTTAATTATATTATTAATGCAAACATAAAATAACCCATTATTATATTTGATTCACTGTTCCTCAATTGGTAACTATAATGCATATTTATTGACATCATGAAAGAGTTAAAAAGCACAAATATAATTGGAGTCTCAAGTCCCAACCACTTTGCATATGATTGATATATAAAACTTGTTTGAGTCATTTTAAAATATTAATTAGGAGACTAAAAAAAAATTTGATTACGAGAAGATGGAAATGAAGATTGTATAGCAAGTTTAAGTTTTTTTTTTTCTCCCAATCAGTCACCATCACCTTACCTGCTCCTGGTTTGGTATGACCTCAAGCTTTTGTTCTTTTCTGTAAATTACAAGGTACTGATGTGATTGCTTATGTTCTATTTTGGCCTCAACTTTCTACAACTTCAGTTCCAATAACTTGCATCAACAATTCAATGTGAGTGCAGCTCTCTTTTTTCACTTGAAAATGCCAAATAAGTAGCAGCTAAAACAAAAGGGATAGTTCAAAATTACCTTGCAGGAGCTTAAATCAAGTTCAAACCTGTTATTCACTTTTCCATCATAACCAGTTGTTGCACTTGACCAATAAAATCGATGAATGTACATGGGAAAAGCATTGACCAGCAACGCTTCATGGCTGGATAAATTGAAAATCAAGTAGCATCCACGGGCACAAATTCGGAACATTGCATATACAACTGTCTGTCCATGGAAGATGCTAGCTTTCCTGAAATTAGCTAGATCGGTTATGGCTGCAAAAGGAATGCTTTCAAATTTGATGGTCTTGCCAGAAACTGTGTAGCTATCTAGGGTAGGCATTTCATTCATCATCCACCAAAGACACGATTGGAATCCCCTTGCTTGTAAAGCTTGAGCACTCTACTTCCAACTCGTCTCCTATCTCAAAATCTGTCCTCCCATTTTCCTGCGCGACAAATCAAACAAATTAATCATAAAAGACAGTAGTTTCCAAGAGAATGAAACAAAAAGCGTTATATGGCATCTATTAACTTCAAATTTTGATGAAATGCAGCACCACTTTTCCTTGGTATTCAAAACGACAAACTAAAATTTGAACCAACAATGAATCTCTACACGGTGATAGGGTGGTTGGCATCTTTGCCATATACATCTCAAGGTTCAGTACTGAACTACTGGGTTCTGATCTATATACTACACCAACCATGTAATTTCAAGGCAAATAAACAACTGATGTTTTATAAAGAGAACAAAGTTGAGATATCTATTACTAATCATGACACAACAAATAACAAAATATATCGGGTAAAGATTGAAAACTAAGGAGTAAGGAGAATACTGCCCCTAGAGCAAGAAGTGAATTTTGATCTACGTTGTTGAGCAATTGACTCGCCATAATCTATTTAAAGCAAAACTTCTAAAAAACATGAGAAAGATGACTCATATACAACACCTAAAAATGCTCACAGGAGCTGTGGCTATAGTGCTGTTCAGACAGATCAGTGGCAAGACAAGAAATGATGGGAGAATATAGTGAATATGTTCATGTATTTTCCCATGTAGTTCAGAAGGAACATGATCAACCATCCGATCTCTTTGTCATCAGGGGACAATTTTAATGATTTATTACATTTCAATGGTCATGATTCATTACATGGGAAAACGAGGTCATTATTTACATGGAGATATTCTTTTCTTTTCATTTTTATTGTGTAGTAAATTATGGGATTTGATAAAGCAAATTATGGATCAATATAATTAGCAGAGCAGTTCTTGTGATATATTTCTTTTCCTGCATAAATATTCAGCCCTTCGGCCATTTAGGGTGTGGATGTAGGCCTTATGGCCGAATCACATTATCTTCATGTTCAACTATCTTCACTCTATTTGTCTTTCTCCCTATGATATCTATCCTATAAATTTCAACAGATAAGATATGAAGAGTTGGAGACAGAAGTAACGATCTAACCCATACTGGTAAGGACTATTGCTCAGAAGAACTAAAATAAGTGGTGGCATCAAACAGCAGCAAAAGACATGTTCACAAATGATTAATGGAAAATTGGAGTTCCACAAACAGAACATTGGCTGAATAGAGCTCAGTAACAGAACCCACCCAGAGGATACTACGGATGCTTTTATTGAGTATGGGATATATATTAATCTTCAACATTTTTTTTTTTTCAAAGTGGGGAAAAAAGGGAATCAGAAAACAGTGAAGGAATAACCACTTATAATCCATGTTGCAAGAAATAATACAAAGATGGCACATACCTCAAATCGATACATTCCACGAATGCCACTGCCCAAATCAAGGACTAAACCATGAGTACGAACTTGATAAACCTTGGCCGCAAGCTTGACTCCAAGCTTCAGATTTTGAGAAGATAAAGGAGTATGAACTTCAGATTCTCTGACATCAGCATTTTTATCGTTTGTGTCTTGAGAAAGTTTAGATCTTTTAACATTATGGTAAGAGCTTTGTGCGCTGGGTCGCCCTATTTTACTTGGAAGGGCAGAATCAGAGAAAATACAACCAAGGAGATCATCTTGAGGTTGCGGTATTCTTGATTTGCCATGCAACTTTGACAGACGACCCAAACTCTTACCATTAGCAGACTCTTCAATCTCAGCGTCTTTATTGTCTATGGCTTTTATAATTTCCTCTTGTAAGAAGGTATCTTTTGACCTTTTACCCTTAGTACTTGTAATGGGTAACACTTCCTTCCATTTACCACTCAACTTTGCCTCATCATTAGATTTGGAAGTTCTCAAACTCTGAAGCACATCGGCAGTTTTCACCATCTCAACCTCACTTTCTTCATTACTGATAGATTCCTTTGTTTTCTTTCTCGAGGGAGATTTTGACTCTTTAACACCAGACTCAGAGAGAAATGAATCAAGCAGAACATCTTTAGCTGACCGTGTTTTGGATTTACCTCTCAACTTTGATTCATCATTAGATTTGGTGGTATTTCTCAAACCCTTAAACTTCTCAACTTCAGTTTCTTCATTGTTGATAAATTCCTTCATTTTCTTTCTCGGGGAAGATTTTGACCCTTTTACATTAGTACTTGAAAAGGCGTCAAAATCAGAGTAGAGTGAATCAAGTACATCTTTAGGTGGCATTGCTTTTGATTCACAAAGCAACTTTATTACACCAGTTGGTTTGGGGGTACTTCCTGACCTTTTATTATTCACAGGCTCATCAACCTCATCACACTCTGCAGCTCTTCGAATCAGAACTGATGGTGTCGAGGAAGTACAAGGGTCTTTTTCCTTAACTTCAATTTTGATAGCAGGTAATTCAACCAATGCAAAGGTCTGCTCTTTTACAGAAGAAACAGATCCTTCGACAACCTTGTTCGATGCGGAATCAAGTTGGGGTAAAATGGCTTTAAGAGATAGTGTAATGTTACCCCGAACATCTTGCCCTATACACTTCAAAGAGAGATACTGCCCAACAGATACAACATCTGAAACACGGGAGACCTGAAGAAAGACATGAACTATGAGGAAACAAATAACAATACTGACAAAATCACATCCACATATTTAAGCTCCACATTTATATTAAGTATTACAATGAAAATTTACAATCACTTCTCTTACGCACCGGTTCATGTGACAGCTCAGATATGTGCAGAAGGCCATTCTGGCCACCATTAAATTCCACAAATGCACCATATTCTTTGACTGAAGTTACAACTCCTTTATAAACCCCTCCAACTTCAATTTTCCGACCAATTACAAAATCAACCTGAGGAGCAGAATAACATAATAAATGCACATCCAAGTAGATAATAACAGGCTGCTTACTAGAAGACATATCATACTCATGGAATATAAATACATGTATCTAATGCAGGGTACTCTCCTACACAAGACAAAATCCATGAAATACCTTCTCTAATACTTTATTCATTACAGATGAATTTTTTGCAACTATAGTAAGTGTTCCATCGCCTACGGAAATCCGTGCACCTGGATTAAGGTATCACACAATAGATTATTAGACAACCGGTTATATGTAAAGATACAATCACAAAATTTCAAAAATACAGTGATTGTTTAAATATCCAGAAACCTGAAATACTATAACATTTAAGCTTGTTAATTTCTTATAGGGAAGTATGCTGCATGCACATACAAAATTAACAGTACCCATACATGATGTAATAGAATATAAACTCCATGGAACGACTCAATTGTAAGAGAATTTGAAGTACTGGAAGATAACACATTCAAACAACAATAATACAGTTTACATATTTGATTGTACGAGACAATTTGATATCTTCAAGAACTGACAGTCATCAAAAGAAAGGATCAAGACATTATTTCATTTTACTTAAGAAAAATATTTTAGTCAGTATGAATGAAAAGTTATTAATCAAGTGAGGCTAATTCTTGAAATAATAGCCAAGACAGTTCATGCAAATCTCAACCCATACTGAGGAACCACCACTAACTTTAGTTTCATATGCAGGTTCAAAAATTTCACCAACGCATCATCATTGAAATTGCAACTGGTATTGAACCGGAATTCAGGATACCACGATAGGGAAAAAAAATCAAAATCTTTTCACGAGTTCCAAATTATCTTTATCGGAAAGAGTTTACCCATATGTTTCAAATGGTCGATTAAGTAGACATTTTTCTTCAACACTTTCAAATGTCACGAAGCACTGGGAAATTTCCATATTGTAAATTCTAATTATTTAGTCTTTTTTCTGAATTGAACAATTGCTTCCAATTATTCGACAGTTAGATATTGAGGAATTTTTTTAACAAGTATTTTTTATGTTTTACTTTCTTTAAAATGTAGAACAATAATTATTTTCAAGTATCTTAAAATTTGTCCACTCAAACTCTGTGCCATACTTGTCAAATATCTCCGCAACTGTAAATATATTAGATAGTCAACTAGTAATTAATACTATCAAAGTATCTCATAATACAATAATCCAAATTTCTCAAATCTGAATCATACCTGTTTCCTCTTCAATTTTCCTCTTCACTGAACCAAGAGGCCCAATAAAGTTACGAAGTTCATCATTACTGTACTTCAAGGTAACTGTGACAAGGATATTTGGTTGTCAGTAGCTATAATTCAAATTGTCATTGTAAACCACTGAAGTATAAAACAAAAGCACAACTGAAGTAGAAAGTTCAACCTAGCCGCTGGGAATTCCTATCATCTTGGTTGCGTGGGGCATCAATCTCCTGCTCCATGTTAGCAAGAATTTGAAGACGACCCTTTCGAGCAGGCTCTAGAGACTCACAAATTATGTCTAAAGGAATTCCAGCAGGTTTTATATCTAATTGTATTGCTGTAATTCCCGTTCGAGTGCCAGCAATTTTGAAATCCATGTCACCCAGATGATCTTCAAGGCCCTAGAAAACAAAATTGAAAAATTAGATGAAATCCTCAAGAGAAACTTTAGGATATGATTAAAGCATAAACATAGTGATTTAGATGTTTAATTTTTAATGTAGAAGTAGAAAGTAACAAAAACTTAGAATCAGAAGAAGCCCGTAAAGAAAACAACATACAACCTCCACCAAACAATAAGTCTCCAAATTTGAAAGTGAAAGGCCTAATAATAAAAGATAGAGGAAGAAAAAGATGGATAAAGTTTCATAAGAACTTCAGATGCAGCACATCTTGCATGCAACCACCCCCAGTCAGCAAGTAATATGTCATTCAAGTCAAGAATAACCTCACCAGAATATCAGTCAGTATACGATAATCCTTTATTTCACCAGTTGATGGGTCAACCTCACTAACAAGACCCACAGAAACACCAGCTACATGTTCTCGCAAGGGAATGCCAGCATCCATCAAAGCCATACTACCTATAAAAGAAAAGGCACGTATATCAAGCTGAAATTCTATTCCTAACATAGAGTTCAGTTACGCAGAAACGCAAAGACACTGAAAGAAATTTCAGCGGACATAAAGTGAAAAAGGCAGACAGTTTCAACTGCGTACACATTCCTTTCATGTTAATAAGCTGTATTACCGTACAAAAAGTCTTAAATTGCATGTTTCACAAACAAGTATTTTAACCACAATAGAAGAGACAACATCAGACACAAGTATCTTGACGATGAGCATCGGGGAAGTAATGTGGTTGCCTAGTGACCTTGAATTAACGGGTTCAAGTCAAGAAAACAGGCACAGCTTACAGGCAAAGTAAGGATAAAGCACTTGCGTGAAAACTCAAGATAACACCACATTGTTGGAACCCTATGAAATGGACTACCCTTTTATAGAAGAAAATATAACAAAAAAAATTCAAGCAAATATACAATGCACAGGGATGCAATTAGACAAGTAAAAGTGATACCTCCACAGACAGTCGCCATTGATGTAGAACCATCTGAAGCCATCACTTCTGAATTAATGCGGACAACATATGCGAACTCATCTTCAGGCGGTAACACAGCCAATAAAGCTTTCTCCGCAAGAGTTCCTACAAACATAGCCAATGTTTTAGCTGCTCAAATAAATCTAGAAATTGTGTTGACAGTTTTTATGAACTTTTCGCTCTCAATATCTAAAGGTAAATCTTTATTCTAAAAGATCTCTCTCTCTCTCTCTCTCTCTCTCTCTCTCTCTCTCTCTCTCTCTCTCTATCTATCTCTCTATCTATCTACATATATATATAGCACAAGCATTTCAACTTGTATATTGTAACCGTACAATGATGACAAATACTGTGCCAAACACAAATGCACAAGGCATCTTGAAATATCAAACCAATCAGATCAGAGAAAGAAACCCATCCTAGTCCATGTAATACCGAAAGAACTCCTTCCTTGGTCTAAGAAGATAAACTAATACTCCCTCAGTCCCAAAATGAGAGTTTTGGTTTCCATTTTGAGAAAGATTAAGAAGTTAGTTAGTGTTGTACAATTCCTCTTGTGTTCCCATGGACATGTGTTGTAACAAACTCAAGGGATACTAACTAACTTATTATAGTGATACTATTGGTAATTCATGCATAACTATCTTTCTAAAGAGAAAAGAGGACACTCACTTTGGAAATAAAAAAAGTAATAAAATAAATAAAATAAAAACGAGACACTCCTTTTGGGATGGAGGGATTAGTACATATTAAGACTAATGGCACTACATGTGGAAAATTTTAAGCAAATTATATACTTTCAACAAGTAAACAACAATATTAATAGTACAAACAATAAAAGATATGTTAAGGTTTTGTTTTCCTCCTTTTGATGCAGAGAAGAGCTTAAGACTGGTGTCGATAAGAGTGCAATACAGCACCTCAAAAGATGGACTCAACAGATTAAAGTCAAAAGCCAGTATGAACATGAATTAAATTTATAGACTATAAACCATAGGATGAGTAAATTACCATGCCCAACTTCACGCCTGTTCAGGCCAGCACGTTTACCAACTTCATTAATTGAGAATGGTGGAAAAGTATAGTGAAGCATGAAGCGCTTTTTGGGAGGTCCAACCAGGGAGTCTAAGCGTTGAGCATCATCAGGTGCTCCGAAAGTGACAGTACATAGAACCTGTTCATGAAATATAGGATAATTTCAAATTCAATGCAAGTAATATAATTCATTAACATGGAAAGAAGAAAATATGAATACCTGAGTATCTCCACGGGAAAAAAGTGCTGATCCGTGCAGTGCAGGTAAAGTGCCAGCTTCACAATACAAAGGCCTAACTTCATCAAGACGCCTCCCATCAAGTCTAAGTCCTTCTGCAACAATCCGTTTACGGACAACCTGATAATACTCTATGACTTAGTAAGCCACCAAACTTAAGAGCTCAAGAATAAATAAGTAAAAAAGTTTAATCAATTGTATCATATATGTGTTGCTGAGAGAAAAGAGCATAAGCCAATAAAGATCACATAAACTGAGCATCAAGCAAATATCTCCCCAAAAGTAATTTCTTAAATGAAAACCCCATCACCTAATGCTGCAAGGAGAGACTAGCGGTGACATATATGATATATGAACAGGAAAGAAAAACACTCTCAGCAACAAAAGGCGCTCATAATAATTTCTTTATGGAAAATGCAAATTTCCACTACGCCTATGTTCAGTAGAATAAGTAGGCAGCTGAAAGCTGACAGTGGCTAACTAAAGAGTCCTTATTTTTAACAATAAGCTAGCTACCACAGTTATATGGGTCCTATGATAACCCTCATCAGATATCTGTAGATTAATTCAGGCACGCACTGCAGCTTTAAACCTAAAATCACATGCAAACTAGAAGTGTTTTACACATCTAGAGTAAAGCAAAGCACACATGAGTACTTTGATACTAGTTTGAGATGTTTACATCGAATTTCATGAGTAAGATATATCACATTCATGATTGAAGCTGTGCTGATATGAACATGGGTGTGGAACTTCAATAAGGAAAGATAAATTATAATTATACATAAATTAAAATATAAATATTTATTCTTTCAGAACCTACCTCTTTTCGTACATTGTCGACGACCTTTGGTAGCACTCTCAAGCTTTCTTCATCACATTCTTCTTCAAGCGCTAGTTTTACATCTTGTGTAATTTTATCCAAGGCTTCTCCGCGTTCAAACTAAGAGCATAGTACACAATTATTTTCAAATTCAAAAGAAACTATGTGACCAGAAAAACAACCTTTTTTCTAAAGTAACTTACTGTAGGAACAGATAAAAATATTTGCTCAAAAAAACAAAGATGGTTTGCACCTTGCCATATTTAGGATCTGTAAAAACAGATTCGATAGATGCCTTTGCCAAGCCACCAACTTTTTGTAGAGTTTTATCTGAGATCATCGACAATTTGTATTCCTTCTTCTGTTTACCAGCTTTAGCAGCCAGTCTGATTTGAGGCTCAAGATATTTAACCGCCTGAAAAATCATAGACAACCACTAAAGTAAAACAAAGGATGATATAGTAGGGAAAATGATTAGCAGTATGATAACTGACCTCTGGATGAGCCAGCCTTAACCCAGCTTCTAGATCTTTCTCAGTGATTTCACGGGCCTGTACATCTATCATTAAAGTCTTGTCCCTTGTGCAAGCATATACTAAGTTTAGGTCGCTTAAGGTAAGCTGCAGTAAATCAACTCTGTATTAAATACCACTCAAGAGTAGGAAGGAATGAAAATTGTGTCCACGCTTCCAGCATGCCAAAAACACTAGCAAGTGCATTCAAGTTAATTAGGCTAATTTGGCAACATATTTTTAACCATGAGACTGTCAGCTCATGAATTTTTTTGAGTGCCATACTTAGTCCCCTCATAATAACATGCTATATTGACAGTCACTACCCAAAAGAACCAAACTAAGTTATTGATCTAGAAAATATGTGTATCATATACTTTAGACGTAAATGGACTAAAAGCAAATTTAGGAAGTTTATTATAATATGTATTCTAAATCTAAGCAATTAAATCTTCAAATTATGAGTTTCACCAAGAGAAGCATAAGCGAATCAAGAACCAGGGCAAACTGTTGATAGCATAAAAAGAGATCCAAACAAGTTTGTTATTTGGTTGATCAAGCCAAAAGAAAAAATAACATTTTATTGTCTACAGAAATTAGCTCATGTGTCTCTTAATAAGTGTCTGCATTTCTATATTCAGATACCTAAAACAACTGTGTCCATGATTGAGAGACAAAGTACAATCAGATCAAAAATTTCAAATTCCTTCCCCATCTTAATCAAATTAGTTGTGAGTCACCAATATGCACTTTTTGATATATGCTAGCCAGTAACCTATAAAGTTCAGAGGAACATAATGACAATTCTAACAACATAACACATGGAATTGTTATGCAGAAAACTAGCAAATGTAGAGGAGCACCTCGTCCATTGTTGGGTTAACAATAAAATTCCCACAAATCCTACCAATACGTATCACTCCTATCGGGCCACCCCAAGGAATATCTGATAACATCAGGGCAGCGGATGTTGCATTAGCTGCCATAACATCCGGATCTTGATTCCCATCAGAAGAAAGAACGCTTGCCATAACCTATGAATCAAACAGTATTAAGAGACATAAAGAGTTTTTTGTTATATATATATAAACTGAGTCAGCCTGAAAAGTAATAGACCTGAACTTCATGGTAGAATCCAGCGGGAAATAATGGTCTTATTGGCCTATCAATAAGACGTCCACATAAAAGTTCGCGCTCCTTTGGAGCACCCTCCCTCCTCATAAATGTGCTTGGAATCAGACCTTGAGCGAATTGTTTCTCTTGATAATCAACCTTATAAAAAGCAAAACCCATTAAGACTGCCATATATTATTGTAAATGAGCCTACCCTTTTCTCTATTCCAAAAATAAGGAGGAAAGAAACAGGCAAGAATCCAAATGAAATTGAGAGAATTTGGAAGAACAAAATTAATAAACTCAAAGTAATATAATCCATTATGACTCAGTGGTGTAATAACAACTACAATTCCAACAATGTTCCCTAATTCCCTTCTGAGAAATAGAAAATGTGACATTGAAGATCGAACCTTTTTCCGACGTTGATCCAACAGAAAGAAGCATATATTTCTTTGAAGTGTTGATCTCATGTTAATATGTTCAAAAGTAACGAAAGGTTATGCTTCTCGAGCTCAGTAACTCAAAACTTCACTGAATGCAGGGCAAATTAAATCTTATTTTCATATAAGAATGGTTTGCTAAAATTTAGGTCCATATAAATTAGATATCAACTTTTTAAGTATTTGAAGCTTAATTTGATTAATAATTTACAAGAAATATAAATTGTATTCTGAGAAACTAGATTCTAGTATTGGGACAATTATGAGTAATAAATCTTTTCCTATTGTTTGGAGGAGTTTATGTACAAAATTATGTCAGAAACTAGCTCCAATCATATCATCAGTTAATAGCAACTAAATTACGCAAACAAATTGCTTTTAAACAAAAAAAGGCGTTCAAATATCTATGAATTTACTCAGTGAAACAAAACAAAAATTCTCTTTATTCAACCCGTATGCAAGTGAAACCAAAGTTGGACATAAATTTTGTACAAAATAAAATACAGAGAAAATGGTCAAAGTTCGCATACAGTGAGAGGCAAGAAATCCCGAGAACCATCCCCTGCGGACGACGTAACGGTGGAAAGGACCTTGGTCTCGCCAATGCCAAACACGACGGCGCCGTTGGCGAAGCGCGCGATCTTTCCGGTCTCGAGCGTGACGAGGCGCGATCCAATTTCGAACTCTTCCTTGAAGGTCTCGAGAACCTTCGCAGGGGCAGGAGGAGGATCGGGATCAGAAGAAGAGAAACCGAGGCGGCCGCTACAAATGGTGCGAAAGCCGAGGGATCGCCATGTGAGGAAATGGGGGATGGAGGTGAGGAGCGGGTTGGCTCTGCTCGCCATGGACGCCATGGAAGTTGCTTGAAGGAGAATTAGGAGTTGCAGGGTTTAAGGGTTTTACTGCTAGTAGCGCAATGAAGACCGAATAAATACAAGGGTTTTAGGGGTTAGATCTGCTACGCAGCGATGTACAATAGATTTTAAGGGTTAATGGCGAAAAATTACAGTGTACGCAGAAAGGTTTTGCTCGGAACTTCATTTTACTTTCAAGGAGTAAGTAAATACGTATCAACATTTGATACCATGTTAAAAAATAAATAATAAAATAATAACTTTTCATTAACTAAAATAAAGTAATCTTGTTAATCAAACATGAAGCAATAACAAATTTAAGATTACATCCGGTCATTCAATCTTCTAAGTTTGATAGAGAATTAAAATATCTTTATGGATCAACTAATTCGCAAACCTCTCAACAAAACATAATTTTCGAAAAGTTAAGCATGAACTATCATGTTGCAAATAATGAGCCAAAGCCCAAAAGACATTGTTTTGATCTCATTTAGGCCTTGTTTGGTATCTCTACTCAACATCTATATCAATTGTCTATAGACATTTTTTTGGAGAAAAAATTGTTTGGTGTCTCTACTTGTTGATGAATGTTTATAGACATTCATCAAAAACGTCTATAGACGACACTGTTCTCACAGGAGCTGGGTTGCTCCTGTGGGAACAGTGAAAACGTCTATATGATATTTCCTTCCCCATTTGCCCTCACTTCTCAACGTTCTCTCTGATGAATTGATGGTCTTCAACCATCTCTCAACG
>JAYMTH010001638.1:0-14355 GCA_036897465.1 Pelargonium australe | reverse complement strand
TTTGGTTGAGTTTTTTTATTTAGTTTGGATGTTGCTTTTATTTAGTTTTGATTTAGGTTTGATTTTATTATGAGATATTGGGTTTGATTTTGATTTCGGTTTGATTTGAATATTTGATTTGTTTTTTTTTTAATTTTTAATTTTTGAACAATTCTCACCGGAAAGCTTTGAAGTTTCTGGAGACACTATGAATTTTTCGGCGAAAATATGATTTTTCTGGTGAAACTATGAATTTTTCGGTGGAACATGATGAACATGTTCTTGATGAAGAAGAAGGGTAAATAGTGAAGGGCAATTTCAGAATTTCAAAAAAATATTGGTCATGTGCTGGGCACATGACTGAAATTTTGGAATATTCCGTTAACTTTGACGAAAAAATTGGACGGAACGTTAAATGGCATAGTTCAGGGGTGGTAAAAGTTACATTCTGATCTTTAGGAGAGGTATGTGTAATAAGTATAGTTAAGAAGGGAGGTATGTGTAATTTTCCCGAAATTATTTTGATTCACAGTGAAATAGATTTGGTTATGTACTTGGAGCTTGTATGGGAACACCGTCACACCTTCTGCAACCTCCTTTTGGGCCAGACGGGTAGGAGCTAGAGACAACACACATGAAACAATTTGTTCAACAAAAGAGTTGAGCAACAAACATTTCAGACAAATACTCCTGCACAACTCTTGTAGAAGCACATTTTCCACAAAAAGCTCTACCCGTAATTCAGCTACTAGTGGGAGCTCATTCTTCTTGTGAAATTTCATCACCGCCTTCTCAATCAGTACAACTCCTGCCATAGCTCCTTCACCTAAATGATTTTTACATGTAGCTCATTCTTGTAACTAAATCAATCACCATCTTGTTTAATGATACATATTGTGATCCTTTTTCACAAGACTTTGTGATATTCCAATTATAGTAAATAATAATGAGGATGGTTGAGGTATGAATTGTGACACCGAAATATGTTGTTAGGTGGGTAGAGATTAGATTAAGGTGACAATGATATAAATTTTTGAGAACTACACATCAGCAAGTGTCATTCTTGGTTAGTTGGCTGTTGGTCCATACCAACATTTATGCTTGGAACTATGAATTGACTCTTAGCACACTTAAAACTTAATTTGAAAAGAATCTTATTAGTTTAATTATTAAGATTGTTAATCTCCCCTAATATATTCATTATATTTGCAAACTTGCTAAACCTCAAGAAGTGAGCACCTAGCAAAATGTGGGGCACAGTCTACAAAGAGAACCATTTTTAATCCTTAATACAAGTATCAAAAAACAATAATTGTTTTGGATTGGACTATTCCCGACTCCAAGAATTGCAATAAGTGGTTGTTTGGTAAAAGCACATATAGAAGTAACTGTTGTTTGGTAACAAAAATAGTAAAAAAAAAAACTCATTTTGCATGGTATTTATCAATATTTTAATGAGCCATTGTTACAAAACTTGAAAGAGAGTCTCTCTCAACTTCTTATGACATAAATAAATAAAATTTACTTCTTCCTTCTTTATCATTACAAAACTAAGGAATACAGGTTGTTATTTTGGTGACGGGACACATTTCCAATGGATGTGTAAGTGACTTTTGCAGGTCATAAGTGTTACCAAACAAGGCCTAAAAAACTCTTCTCTCTTGGGACTTGGTGTTCATCTCCTCCTTGGTTCCTCTCAGTTTGTGTAACTCCATTGGGATTGGGTAGTGATGATTTAGTAAACTCATGAAGGTTCAGTCCATCTTCAAACATACTCTGCACATACATGCACAAGAGTCTCAACTTGAAAATTCTGGTTATGAATAGAAACATGAATGGAATGAAGAGAAATTGAGTACAATACCTGGAGCTACATACCCAATAGATCCATTTGATCCAACACTACTACATTGATCCGAGGGTGATACTTGAGTTGCTCGCTCGCTCGCACAAGGAATCTTGCTAGTCCAAAATCACCAACACGCGCAGTCATGACGTCATTGCTTGACTTCAAATCACAGTGAGCAATAGATGTAATTGACATTCAATGTGAAGATAGTGATTTTAAGTGCACAAGCCACATCAATGGCAATATCTTCAACTTCTCCATCTGCCCTTGGAACTGGATGCAACCAGTCTTAGAGGCTACCGTTGTACATGTTCTCGTATTTGAAGTCATTATTCTGAAAATCAATAATTGAGCATGAAGTTAACAGTCGATAAAAAATAAAAACATCAAGTTAGCACTTGACTAGATTTCTGTGTCTGATACCTCTGAAGGTCTGACATTCGGCCATGAAACTCTTGGAAGCTCCCTTGAAATGAAGATTTAGGACTTTGACTGCAACAATTGTTTCATTTTCTTCTAGAAATACCTTATAAACAGAGCCAAAACTACCTTAACCAATTAGGTTGGCAGGAGAGGATCCATTTGTAGCCTTTTGTGTTCTTTCATACGATAGCCTCATAAGAAATTAAGAAAATCATTGACAAGGTAGCCGAAGAGGAAACAAGAAGCTGCCACTAATGCAAATCAAATTAACCCACGGAGTATAAAGAGTAATATTTTGAGCTTATGGTACAGAATTGGCTTGTTTGGCTCTTCAGAAATGCAAGCAGGTAACTGTAGTTGAGGCATACCTCCACAAAGCTTTTTATTTCCTGTGATTGAAATAGCAGTTACATTGCTAAATGCTCCTCTGCTCGATACTTCCCCTTCAAAATCATACTAGGACAAATTCAAGGTTTTTAGGAATACAAAGCTCTCCAAATAAGTTGGAATTTTGCCTGAAAGATCCAAAACATTTAGACCTCTCAATGAACTGAATTGTTTCATTTATTTTGATTTGTTTCATTTATGTAGGTAAATAAAGCGAACCTAGTTTCCTAAAAGACACTCTAATAGTTCTAGAGGGACACTTTTGGTCTTTATATACCCTAATGCCCAACAACAAGATAAATTTTTAAACGGTTGAGCTACACAACAAGGGTAGCTCTCCCCTTTTAACCTCAAATCCAACCCCACCCGACTCAGAGAGAGTTGAACGCACGACCTCCTACATGGAGATGTGTGTATTGACCATTGAGTCCTCCCCTGTGAGACGACACAACAACAACAATTAATATTGCTATTCAAACTATTGCAACAAGAAAAAGTGCTAATGCATAAAAAAGTAAACAGAACTATATACTTTAATGCATGGAGACTAATCTAAAATATCATGTGATTTTTATAGATCTTAACATCTTATCACAATCTAGATGGGATACAGAGTTGAGAGTTTCTTTCCAGGAAAAAAAAAAAAAAAATTAAGAGTATGGAGACCGATCTCAAACATGTAGCCGGCTGGCTAATTGGCAAAGTTGGAAGCCTTACTTTGAAATTCTGTCAGAAAACCTCTTACGACCCATATTTTGATGGAATTAATTCCCTCAGAAAATGATCAATTCTGAAGGAAATCCCCCGATTTCTAATGGAATTTCCTGTCAAAAATTACTCATTTTCTGGTAGTGTTGCTTTTTTTAAGTCATCACAAATGGGTTGATGAAGGTGAGGAAGGAAACAGGTTGTAAGTTTGAAGGAAAATGAACTTTTGATTGAGGTGCACAATAGAAGGAAGAAGAGTTGGAGAATGAAAAACAAATTATTTTTTTAATGTTTATGTTTAAAAATATACGATTTAAAGAATTAATAGACTTCAATATGTATCATTCCATCTCTTCCTAATTGAGTGTCCAGTTTTTCTAACAAAATGAGTATCCACTTTCTTTTAGTTAGTTAGTTATGTATGAATTACCAACAATATTTTTAAGATACGCTAGTTGAATTCATTAAGTTCTTTACCACAATAGCGCATGAAGGTGCAATGAGAAAATTCCAACTCTAACTAACTTATCATGAATATTTCAAAAAGTGAGAAAATGGATGCACATTTTGGAACAAAGGGAGTAATGAACTTTTATAGTGTGTTACAAGTTGGGGACTCTATTGCAATTATGTCAATAGATAAGAAAAGTTATTCTTAAACGGTCTGCACTATAAGTTTAACATTGAACATATTGCAGTAACTTTTTCCTGCCTTTATTTATCACACTTTGAACAGCTGATGGAGGACAAACAAAGACCTTGACATCAGTAGACTATGAAATCTTATACTCCTTCCGTGTTAAAATGAATGTCTTCGTTTCCTTTTTGAGAAAAATTAAGAAGCTAGATAGTGTTTTACATTCTATCTTGTATTTCCGTTGGCATGTGATGTAACAAACTCAAGGAATACTAACTAACTCATTATAGGGATGCTATTGGTAATTCATGCCTAACTAATTTCCTATAAAAGAAAAGATATTTTGGAACGGAATCAGTATTTAATGAATGCCTAGTGAATCTGCTTCTCTTATTTCACAAGACCAAAGAACAACTTTCAGTATGTAATCAACATCACATATCGAACAGAGAGAGAAAAATATTGATTATATTAGAGAGGTAAAGATTATTGGAGTTTTTTTTTTAAAAAAAAAAGAAAAAAAGATATGAGGACTGTTCTTTGTCTACACTCTAAAGGCACCAGAATCATAATCTTATTACTCTCATGGCATAAATAAATGTAATATTCAATTTATGTAGGATGCAAATAAATGGTATGCAGGGAAGATATGAGGACTGTTCTTTGTCTACACTCTAAAGGCTGATAATCATCCTACATCTCTGTACTTTTGGATTATATCTCCCCTAATATATTCATTATATTTGCAAACTTGCTACCTCAACAAACATAGAGTGAGTTACATGATAAGTGAATGCTCTGTTTTCTTCATGTATATGTCTATTTAGATTCTTAAATGATTTCTACTTTCTTCCAGCAAGAAATTTGAGAACATGATAGTTCTCTAAATTGTTGAACTTAGACATGTAATTACACATGTGAATTTTCCATTCAATTACTGTATTTAAGTGATTGCACCATTCAATTATCAATGGCAAATAGATATCCTCTAAACATGGTAAATGGCCTGACACTTAATTCTATTTCTTCCAATAAATATAACAATACAAATAAGGATGCTTGCATAACCAATTACTCCAGCTCATAAAGAAAATCAAATTGATTATGATGAGTACCTCAATCACGGTCACCTCCTTGAAACATCTGTAGGCAGACCACGACGTTCAAAGAGAACAAGCTTTAGAAACTTTCTCCTTGCATCGTAAACAGGATTTGGTTCAATCAAACAGCCCTTTTCATAACAGCCACTAACATAAGCTTCTCTAAGAAAAACAGTATGCCTCTTCCCTTTAGTTGACAAATAAAACATTCCCGGGTGATCAAGAAACAAATCCCTCATATTCAAATCAATCCCAAAGCAATTCCTGAAATGGCTAATCTTCTCCACCTCAACCATCTTCTCCACTGTCAAACTCAAAAACTCATGAACAATAGCAACAGCCCGTTTCTCCAATCCAGCCTTAGACCTCTTCTTCTCCCCAATTTCCTGATACGGCCCAACGTAAGGCAATCTCTGCCACTCCCTAACTTTAGCCTTGAAATCCTTGCTCAACCTCATCCCAGGAGGAAACCCATGTTTGAAACTATACCTAATTTCTGCCTTACTAACACTGCAACCCTCTTTACAACGCTCCTTAGCCCTCCAATTCTCAACTTCAGCAGTGAACTCTCTGCTAGGCATTTCGTCGAGCAGTTTGAGTACATGAGTGTTGGGTTCATTACCATCACCAAGCTTGAAAATATGACTATTCCTCAATATCACCGAGTCCTCAAAATCATCAGGGAGACCCAATTCTCTCCAGACCTTGAAAATGGCCCGGAGAGGCACAGACCTCGATACCGACATTGATAGAATCCGAACCAATCGATCCACAACAAGCGGCAAAGAAGCCTCGATAGCCGCCGCCTCGAGGTCGGAAGCTTGAATGGCGGCGTCGGTTAATCGGCAAAGAGGCTGGCGCTTAATGGGGTCGTAGAAAACGCGGAAGACATGGGGGTACCGGCGGAGAAATTCAGCGGGACCTTTGTTGAGGTGGAGTTTCTGGGAGAGCCTTGAGAGGAATTCGAGAGATACAGATTGTGGGTTTTGCGGAGACGCCAGGATCAGCTCCTGTATGGCGACTGCTTTGAGGAGATTCTTGTACTTGTCCATGAATTTCTCGAAATTGGGGTCTCTGGCTCGCGACGCTACGTACTGGGCAGAGGAGGTTTTGCACCGGACTTGAGCGGGAAGGGTCGAGTGGTGATGGTGGGTTTTGGTAATGAACTTGAGAATGCGAGTGGCCATTTTAGGTGAGAAATTGGTTTAGCTTCTGGTCTCGTCTCTGGGACTGTCTCTGAATCTCTGAAAATAGACGACACAAGCACCCAAGTGAAGACATTGGCGGAGCTGAGGGTAGGCATTTTCAATTTCCGGTCTATATAAAAAATCTGGACCCGTTGAATTGGACCAAACTTGAGGCGGTTGGATTTTCGTCCAATTATCGGTTTAAGAGTTACCAGTAACATTACTGAAAAAATGTAAGTAGCTGTAACAATTAGGTTGAAATTGCCGCATGTTAGACAAATGGATGAAAAATGTCATATGTTCCAAATTTTGTACCAAAAATAATTCACGATCTGTGATAGATTTATGTCATAAATCTATGAATTTCAATAAAAAGATATAATTGTGACAAAACTTTTGTGTCATTGTTTTGGGTTGTGACAAATGGTTGTGACAGAAACTTTCGTCACAAATGTGTGTGATATAAAATAAGATTTTTGTCACAATTTATTACAGAATTGTGATGAAAAAATTTCTCTTACAGATTTCTGTCACAATTTGCAACTTTTTTGTGTGCCCCCTCCCATGAATTTCTAGCGCGAAACGCCCGGTTTACAAGATATGATGAACACGTGACATATTCTGTTTCGACCAACTCATGAAATAATTGACATGTCAATCTCTAAATGTTTGACATATCATTTTGTACAAGTAATTGTGTACAAAATTTGAGACTTGTAGCATTACTCCAAATAGATGATTTTATAATAATTGAAGGTTCAGTTTTATATAACAATATGTATACATAAAAATGAATGAAATGAGGTGTAAATCTTTAAATGGATCAAAATAGAAGTTTTGGGTAATAAATTATTGGTCATTTGTGATTTTGAATACCCTATATAAAAACTTGCATGAAGTATATTTTGGCTAAGGGGAAATTGCATATAGGCACTCTTAAACTAAACACCTTTTGCTGGTAGCACCCTTGAAGTATTTTTTGTAATTTTGGGTTTCCTTGAAGTATGCATCATAGTGTTTGTCAGTTAATTCTAATGGAAATTGACTATTTCTCATCATGTGCACTACACATGACTTCCAAAATGTCATTCTTCATTGTTCAAGAACATGTGTATGAAGGTTAGCCGAAAACTTTAAAGCTTCACCGGAAAATTCAAACCTTTGCCGAAAACTTCAAAATTTTGCCTGAAAATACAAAACTTTGTCGAAAAATTCAAAACTTCGCCGAAAAATCAAACATTTGCCGAAAAATCAAACATTTTTTGAAAATTCAAATCAAGACACCTTCATTTCAGAATAAAAGTGAATGTATACAAATCAATTTTTATAACAAAATCATATCAAACAAATTTACAATTTCAAAATGACCATGAACACTCTAAAAATTGAAAAATGTTCAAACAAAAGAGCTCAAACGAATCAATGCTCAAACAAATGCTTAAACAAAAAACAAAAAAATGCATATCTGAGGCTGAGGCACCTCCACCGGCCACGGTTGGCCGCCACACTAGTTCAACTTTGTTCTTCATATCTGTTCTTCAGATATGTTCTCCAAGCGACTAGAATTTTTAGTGGAAAACAAAAGGTTGAAATGAGATTGAAATTGGCGTGCCTTTACTTCAACACAACCAAACCATCATTTTCTTGTCCTTTTCTCATTTTCAATCTACCTCTTACTTTCACCGGCCTCTCTCCGTTGCCGGAAGCATAGATCACGGCGTCGCGGATATCCTTTTGCAATCTGCTGCTCCACTGTGTAATTGATCGAAATGGATGGCATGGATTTGGGGCTTGAATATGATCAAGAGGAGAAAAAAGGAGGAGAAAAGAAATGGGTTTGGAGCCATTGGAGGTCTGGTAGTGAGATCTCTCAGATATGTTCAACTTCTTTTTCATTGTTTCATTTTTATTATTTTGGAATAACCACTTTTTTAGTACCCAAACTTTTATTTCAAACTCAATTTGGTACCCAAACTTTTATTTTGCCCATTTAGTTCTCACACTTCAATTTCGCACCCAATTTAGTACCCAACGTCTAATTCCGTCAATCGAACCGTTATCTGCTGACGTGGCAATCTGAGTTGGACAATTTTTGACGACGTGGCATCCATGTGGCTAATAAATCTCTCTCTCTATCGTTTCTGATTTCTCTCTCTCTCTCTCTATCGTTTCTGATTTCTCTCTCTCTCAATTTACAGAATCTTGTCTTCATTTAAACAATTTATATATATATAATACATATGGTGGTTAGCTTGGTTGGAGGTTTATGTATGTAATGACAATAAAAATGGAAAATTAATTACGATAATATTGTTATTTAGATGGGATTAAGAATTTGTAATTAATTAATGCACACAGCAGATGGCATATATATATAAAAACCAACGTGCCTCCCATTTCGTTTTGCGATTTGCAGTGTAGCAGCAACCTCCACCTCCAGTTCATCATCCAAATAATGAACTTAATTCCTTCAATTTTTTATTTTTTATTGTTCATGAACCTCATTTCTTAATTCATCATATTCATGGTTATTAATTTATTTTCTAATTCTCTCTCTATTTCTTTTCTATTGTTTTTTGTTTGATAATGATTATATAATATGAGTACGGATGAGATGGACATGTTCCACCTTCAAACTCAAGAAAGATCCAACACAATCGATGCTCAAACCAATGTTTTAAAAACCGTCTCGGACCGGCCGGTCCTCCCAATAGTCAACCCGGTGACCCGGAGGTCTGACCGGTTCATTCTTCAGGTCGGTTTTTAAAACATGGGCTCAAACCATCTCTAATTACATATAAGTTGTTGTTTACCATTTTAAGGCTATCTCTTGCACCCCCTCTCTTGAAGGTTGTTAAGAGTATATAAGATTAAATCAGGTCTTCAACTATGAATTTAAACTATTAGTTAAGTCAGTTCTTTATATGATATTAGAATCTTGTCGACCAAAAAGTCACAAGTTCGAGTCTAATTGTCGCTCATATGGAAAGCGACAAATTCTATTTTGTTCTAAATTGGTCTTCAATTTGATTTTTGTTACAATTTAGCGGTGAGACAAGAGACTTTCCTACTCATATGACAAACAATTAGACGAAAACGTCTCTTATCTTTCTTTTTTCTTTCTAACTCTTCTTCTTTTATTAAATTTCAATAAATGGGCTACACATAATGACTTGAGTTAATTTTCACTACTAAAACGTCAAGCTTACTAGTAGTGTTTCACTTGCATCATTATATTTAGTCATTTCACTTTATATTTTTCCTTTCAACATTCCCCCTCACGTGCGAGTCTCACATTTTTCTTTTATCGGTGAGTTCGACATGTGCACAATCGTGGGATTTATAAATCGGCACTCCTTCTCACATGTAGGCATTTTTCTTCCTCACGTGTCAGGCCAGAGACCACAGGGGGAGGCATCAGTTTACGAATTGCATGTGTGATGACATCTGATTTCTGTGTTTGAGGTCATTCCTTACAAAATTGAAAAGTACTCTACAATTCTAGTGTAGAACTAAAGTTCATTAAAAAATTTAGGGTTAAAGGCATCAATGGTACCCAAATTTTGGGCTAAAACTCAATTTAGTACCTAAAATTTAATTGTACCAGAGTTAGTACCCAAACTTCGATTTTGAACCCAATTAAGTATCTTCCGTTACTTGCTGTTAACTAAGCCGTTAAGTTTCGCTGATGTGGCCATTTAAGGCTGATGTGGCAAACTTTGAGATTACCTATATAATAAACAAAAACAAATAAACATACACAGTACACTAAAGAAACACTACTTCATTAGAATAGAATTCAATAATAGCTAGCAAGAGCAAGAGCAAGAGATGAGCAAAGCTCTCTTGTCCTCGTGAAGATCAGTGCTACTACATGTTAACAAAACGATTAAGAACCTAACCTACTCCCTAATTCCTACCAATGTTACATCATTACTACTCATAATCACGAGCTTTGATCCGCCTTCTCAACACCTACCCGCGACTTTGCATAGTGCATTCTTGATCATCCCTACCGGCGCAACTGCTGTTCCTCGGAACTGAAACAAAAACATCAAACAATCAACATCACATCAACAACATGTATGCATATACAGCTGCATATAATGGTGCAAGTGAAACCCTACTAGTAAGGTTGACGTATTTAGCAGTAGAAGCTCAAACCATTGTATGTAACCTGTTATTGAAATTTAACAGATGGTGAAACGATGAGGAAATGAAATTTAACCTTTGATTTGAGGTTCACAGTGAGGACTCCATCAAGAGTTGATGATTGCACGCAATGCGCGTCTAGGTGAAGATTGTTTATAGCATCCATGATGTCAAGCAATATGTATTCCCTAAAAGCACACCTCATCTCTATCTGCACCTCCTGTTCTTTCACGATGACCTTCACGTAGAGGGACGACCCTTCTTTGCTGACAATCCTGTTCTGCTCGGGCTCGTTCTCATCGATCACATCACAAGCCTTCCTCTTGGTTAACCATACTTTCTTGCTGCTATCAATTTTCTTGGTGTCATGGTTGTTGTCTGATGTTTGCTCCACTATGTCTGCATACTTCCTTCTTGCCTCTGCTTCCAACTCTGCTGAATCCATGCAAGACTCTAGTTCTTCTACTCGGGCCTCGAGCTCTTTCAAGTACTTAATCGTGTCACTCAGGATCGATGATTTGTCAATCTGCATATGTAATGACAGAATTTAGTAACATTGCTCAAAACTAATTAACATAATTTAGATATATATGCACAATTGGATTACCTCACTGACAGAAGGAACCATGGATCTGAGGACAAGAAATTTTTCGTTTTCTCTTATTTTGTCCGGGAAAACATGCTCGTGGCAAACATCATCATTCTCCAATTTGCCATTCTCTTTTCCAGGCTTGAGAGAGCCATGCATCAAAGGAATGCTACATAAAATCTTCTTTAACATTTTCTGCGACCCCCGTGGCCTATGTCCAAGGATTCTCTCTTTTTTCCAGCTTATAAAGCTGGTTTTGCATTCACTGCTGCGAAAATACGGGTTTTCAATCAACCTACATGAACTTCTCAGAATAGCAGAGATGGTTCTTCTGTAGAACAGATCATCACCAGCTCCAAGATCCAAGGAGCTTAGTTTTGTGTGATTGCCTTCTTGAAGTTCTTTGAGATTATTCTCATTCTCGCAGTTGGAAGAGCAGAGAGCCTTTTCTTGATTCGCGAAAGCTTCGGATATACAGTCACTAGAATTCATGGAATCTTGAGCACCATTACTGAACTCGTCGTCCATAAAATGCCAACTCTGAACTTGAGAGGCTGCACCATTCACTCCTTCGAGCATGAAGGAGTCCTCCGTCTGATGGTTGTGCTCGCAGCCATTTGAGCATTCATCGGGAGAATCCATGGTGAATTCTTCATTGATATTGTCGTGCAGAGCGTTGATTCCTTCCTCGTCAAACTTAATATCTTCTGCAGGAGAGTATAGATTCTCCAGAGATAGTGTGTCCACAACATCATGATCAACCTTGGCGCACATGGGATCTTTATCATCATCGGTATTTAGAGGAATGGACGAAGATTTGTCCGAGCAGACTGGCTTTGATAACTCTAACAAGGAAGCTTTAACGCGTTGAAGGAGATTGGCATCCTCTGGAACCTAGAAGAGAACCAAAACCCGTTTTTTAATCAGAAAATGCACTCATCAGTACCAAGTTTAGAAAGTACTTGTGAATCTAACAGTAAATAAGAACTTACCAGCTCAGTTACACCTAGCTCAATGACACCTCCCAGGTGAGGGAAACATACCACGGTCTGCAAAACAACAACAAAAGCTGGCATTAAGCAACAACATCGAACTACAAGTGCTCCATGTGAAGATTAATCTAGAGTTCGGTCTTACAACTTTATACCCATTTTCTAAACTATCTATTCATGAGTCATGACAAGGGAAGCTTTTAGCATAGCATTTTAACAGAAACTACGACTAAGACCAAGAACAGGTTAACCTTTTCACTTCTAAATTAAGATGCTAGAAAAAGGCAGACATATCCCTCTTTCCCAAAAGGGTTTGTTCCAATATTTATTTATCTTCGGTTCATAGAAATGGCACACAAAAACATCCATTCCACGACCTTTAATTGTTTCTTCAAACGTATGAAAAGGAACGAGTATATTGTATACTTTAGAAGAGTACTAATTTAGCTTGCAATGATTTTGAGAGAGAGATATATCTATACCTGAATAGATGCGCTCTGAGGGATCATGACGATTACATCCAGTTCGGGAGACAAGTTGAAATGAGAATAAAGAACATTAGCTAATGGTAATAGCTGAAATTCGAACTAGAAATGAAAAATGAAACTATGGCGAGAAAACAAACCTTGGCAAGTAAAGAGCGAGAGAACACTTTACTATCCGCATATGGAGCATCGCATAACCAGATGGTTTGACCAGTTGCCAATGCCCTTCCCGGCAAACTATACAATCAAAAAATGGAGAAAATAGTATCAATTATCATCACATTCTATATCCAAACATGTATTCAATCAAGTTCAAAACTCAAGAGAGAGATTAAGTAGTATACCCTTGGCCCGGATTGAACACAAAAGACATGCAAACCAGGTAATACCACTCTGCATCTGAGAGGTCCTCAGGAGACAATGCAGCAGAAGGCCTCTTAGCTTGTTGCTCGGATTCGCCTTCCGAGAGAGACTCGAAGAGTTCCCTCAGTTGCTCACTCCTCTGCAACCCTATTTTATCAGCTTTAAGCTCCATGGCTTGGACTGTCTTCCTAGTCTTGATGTCTCCATTGTAGTACCCATCTAGCCATTCCAGCACCCTAAAGAGGACCACATTTTCTTCATGTAATTAAGTGAAGAAATAGCATATATATGACAAAATCAAAATGAAACCCTGCAGGTGCATAGATCCAACTTCCCCTTTCTTTTTATCAGTTTTCAATCCAAAAGGCAATGAAGGCACATTTTTAGCAAACTTATATACAGAAAATCAACTGACCCAGATGCTAGTTTGGGTCAAAAACATCAAAACTTGCAAGGAATTGAATATGACTAGAATGGAAAGTACCCAGATGGGTAACTTCAGAATTCACAATTCACAAATAAATGTGTTCATTAACTAGATTCCAAAAAAAGAAAGAAAAAAACCAATCATTAACTAAAAACAAGGTTCTTAAATTGTTGAGGAAGATTGAAAAAAGGATAAGAAATGTACCCATGTTGTGTTTTTGAGAGAGACCAGAAAATAGCATAGCTCCACTGGATGCTCCTAACAGCCACAGCAAGCTGTTGCCTCAGGTTCTCTGGAAGACCCTCATGGTTTTGGATCACATTAGCCATTTCCAAACACATATTTTACACTAACCCTGAAATCTAAATTGGGCTCACAAAAAAGGAAATTTCAATCAACCCTTTACTCCAAAGAAGCTGTAATGATGAGTTCCATTACTAGAATGGGAGTTCCTAATATGGGTACTGATGTGAAACCAGTGATCTTCTTCTCTTGGCTGTTTCAGTTCAAAGAGAGAGAGAGAGAGAGAGAGAGAGAGAGAGAGAGCAATCTTGAAGTTGAGCTAGAATGGAAAACCAGGTGACTGAAAAATGAGAAAAGTAGGTCTTTGTTGTTTCACTTTTTTGACTCACAACAATGGCCAACTTTTGGAGCTTAAAAAGCAGAGGAATCAGCTGGTATTATGAGTTAAATCAATATTAGACATTTATTAGAGATCAAGCCAAGCCTGTTGCTCCAGTAAACTGTCTGCTACTTGCTTACATTTTCTTTTTCATAATCTCTAATTTATCAAATCAACTAGTTGCTCAGATTCTGTTTTCCCTTAATAATAAACAAAAACTTAGGTTAATTAAAATGGCTATTTTTGTAGCCATGGCCAATTATTGAAGATCAAGATGGCTCATAAAAAAACTATCTTTATCAACAAACAAAAAAGCATATATTTTACTATATGTTTAGAACATATGGGACCATAAGAGTAGCTTTCTTGCACAAAGTATCAATAACATTTCTTGTTTGGGCCCTCTTAAAGGCAAATCTTTAATAAATAAATATATATAAAGTTAAATATTATAT
>JAYMTH010001637.1:0-14358 GCA_036897465.1 Pelargonium australe | reverse complement strand
GACGGGGCTTCGCGGCCTCAGGACCATCAGCCTCGCCAACAACACATTATCTGGGCCCATCCCGGAGTTCAACAAGCTCGGCGCTCTCAAGGCTCTGGTTCTGTCTTTCAACGTCTTCACCGGTCAAGTCCCCGACGATTACTTCAATCAGATGGCTTCTCTCAAGAAAGTCTGGTTGTCGGGAAACCAGTTCACCGGCAAGATACCTAGCTCCTTGACGAAGCTATCATATCTCACGGAGCTTCACCTCGACAACAACGAATTCACTGGACCCATCCCGGACCTCAAACATTCCTCCTTACAGTCCGTCGATTTCTCCAACAACAAATTGGAAGGGCAGATCCCGGACGGCCTGGCCAAATTCGACGCTAAATCCTTCGCCGGAAACGATAAGCTCTGCGGGAAGCCACTGGGAAAGGAATGTCAAACCGCAGCCAAGGCGAGTCCGGAGGGAGGGGGCAAAAGCCCACCCGGATCGTCCGGCGCAGACATGAGGCGCAAAATGTGGTTTTTTATAGCACTAGTGATCGGAGTTCTCGTATTGATAGCGGTGGCGCTTGCTTCGGCGAGGCGCAAGGAGGACGATTTCAGTAGGCTGGAGAAGGAGAAACTGGATGATCCGCTCAGAGGGCAGGCGGCTGTGGTGGCCACCAGCCGGAAGAAGCAGGAGTCGGGCCGGAGGGGAGCCGGCTCCGGCCCCGGCGGCAAGAACGGAGGTGGTGACTTGGTGATGATAAATGAGGAAAAGCCACCGTTTGGGTTGGCGGACTTGATGACCGCCGCCGCGGAGGTGCTCGGAAACGGCGCCATGGGGTCGGCTTACAAGGCCGTCATGTCCAACGGCTTGTCCGTGGTGGTGAAGAGGATTAAAGGAATGAATAGAGTCGGCAGAGATACGTTCGATAAGGAGTTGAGGCGGATGGGAAAGCTCCGGCACAAGAACATCTTATCGCCGTTATCTTACCATTACCGGAAAGAGGAGAAGCTAGTGGTTTCCGAACATGTTGCCAAAGGAAGCTTGTTGTATGTTTTACATGGTACGTATCATAAGTTCATAACTATATGTTTTATTGAAAGATTCATGAAGATTGATGGTAGTATACACCGGATTCTATCAGAACACGCAGTTAAGCGTGAGTTGTTTTTGAATTAAACAGGTGATCGTGGAGTTTGTCATGCTGAGTTGACATGGCCTGTTCGTCTAAAGATCGTCAAGGGAATTGCTTGCGGGATGGGGTTTTTGTACCAAGAGTATTCAACCTATGACGTCGCCCATGGGAACCTCAAGTCCAGCGGCATTCTCTTGAATGATGAGTACGAGCCGGTGCTCAATGACTACGCCTTCTATCCGTTGATAAACCAGAGCAACGCCGGGCAAGCCTTGTTCGCGTGTAAGACCCCGGAATATGTAGAGCACCAACATGTTTCTCCAAAATCCGATGTTTATTGTCTCGGTGTTGTGATTCTTGAAATCCTTACCGGGAAGTTTCCTTCTCAGTATCTAAACGCGGGCAAGGGCAAGGGCGGGACTGATGTGGTGGAATGGGTCCATTCAGCTGCTCCTCGGGATAAGGAAGCCGAACTCATTGACCCTGAGCTGACAAGCTCAGCTCCGGGTTCCATGAATCAGATGACACGTCTCCTTAAACTCGGGGTGGCATGCACGGAGGCTAGCCCCGGGAACCGGCCAGGCGTTAAGGAAGCCATTAGAAGGATAGAGGAGGTACAAATTTCAGACATGTAACAATGTGGTAGCTCAACACAAAATGGATATGGAAGTATATAGATCAGAAAAAAGGAATGTAGGACAGAGTATATACATAGGCCATCCTAAGCATCTTCAACATGATCTAATGTGAAGAAGTTAAGGTGCTGAGGTTGGAGCCTTGTTTAGTTATGTTATGTTACTATTTTTTTTTTGTTTTGTGTTTTGTTTTGGTGATGTGTAAGCACAATGTCAACTCTCATAAGACAATGTGAGTTGGTGTTGATGTGAAAATGAGTTGTGGTTAGAAAAGGGATTTTTGGTTGCTCTTTTCTCTCAAAGGCAAGCAAGTGAGATACAAATAATGCAGCACAGATTGTTGGAGATGAAAGAAGCAGCCTTGTTAGTAGTGGCTGTACAGTACACACTACTTGTAACATTTGTGAATTAGTTTTTACATTTTTCTCAGTGTATATTCATTCAGCCATCCCTTGTTTATAGCAAATCTGTTTAGGGGTACATTTGTTTCTTCAATACTTCTGTATGTTGGCAAAGAAAATTAGAAAACTTATTTTACTTTAAAGTTACATGTTCTCTGTTATTCATTTGTGTTCGTATATGTGTTTTCTTTATTATTTTCAGTAAACGGTGCTTCTATCATATGAGTACGAAAGAGAAAATAGTTAGTACAAATTCTGAGAGAGAAGAAAACGTAGTCCAACATAGAGGACGGACGAATACACCAAACTTTAAATAGATTTATGAAATAACGATATTCATACTAAGGAACTGCGAGAAACAGAAACTCTGAATTTTAAGAATCAAACAAGGTAGAAAGATTTTGCATGACCAAACAGAGTTCAGACCAAAGAAGCACTATCTCCTCATCAAGCAAGGGAGCGTAGACATTTATCAAGACTCATTCACAATCATTAGCAGACCAAAAACCAACTAACACAATAAAATTTCTTTCATTGATTGAGTTAGATAAACGAAGTGAGTTCATGTCCCATAGACAAACAAGATCCCATGACCGGCCAACAGAAGGCGAGAAACAAAACTAAATTTCTAAGTAGAGTCATACACCACAACAATCAATAAAGAGAATCGCTGAATTTTAGTTTTTTTTTTCTTCACAAAAACCACATACAACCTAACAGTACGAACCAGAGACCGAAGCCAATGACGACGTCTCCTGTGGAGCGCCCTACAACCTCGAATGTTCCAAGAAAACACAAGTATATTATTATTACTCAATCAGCACTCTTAATATTTTTCATTCAAATGTAAGTGCACAATCACTTTTTGAAATATTAGAAAAATGTCAAATTATTTTTTAGTTTAAAATTAGTCACTCTCTGTCCTACGGTCTTTTTCACATCTGCGTGATTTGGGCGAAGGATTTCCGGTTTTGCGTTGGCGTTTAAGGCTGAGTGTGGGGGTACGGCTGTCTGGTTTAGGGTGTCGTCGTTCGTCGAGTGGCGGAACTGTGTGGAAGTGCTGGTTCGGTAGAGTGCAGGTGGAAAAGGGACGGTGTTCCGGTGTGTTGTGCGACTACAGTGATCGTGTGTGACGAGAAGGGTGTCCGGTGGTAGTGGTAGCGGCGAGGTGCGGAGGATTCGACGGAGGCACGGGTTCAATCGGTCTCAAGGAAGCGTTCGATTTTCGGCCACTGGTAGGAGGGCACGAGCGTGATTCCGAGTATGGGGATTATATGCTGGAACTCAAGGGGACTCCGTAACCCTAATGCGGGGGCGGCTCTGAGGCAAACGGTGCAGGTTCGGCGACCACAGTTGGTTTTTGTGGCGGAGACTAGGATGTCTAAGCCTCAACTGGAACCAACTTTGTTTAGTTTGGAGATGGGAGGTTGTTTTGCGGTGAATTCTGGCGAGAAGAGCGTGGTTTTAGCATTGTTCTGGAGGAGAGGTGTCTCGGCTCGCCTCCTGGGAGTTTCCCCATGGCATATTGATGTTGAGGTGGAAACAAATGGTGAGGGACCTTGGCGCTTTACTGGTTTCTATGGTGCTCTAAGTAGGGCGAACCGCGAGGAGATTTGGGAAGCATTAAGAAGCTTGGCGACTAGAAGTCAATTACCTTGGCTGTGTGCGGGAGATTTCAGCGATCTTCTCTTTCCGTTTGAGAAGAGGGGTGGCATGAAGTATCCGGATAGGCTATTGGAGGGATTTAGGAGAGCGACTGCTGATGCAGGTCTGTACGATCTGGGCGTGATCGGAGACTTGTACACCTGGAGGAGAGGGAATGAGGGCGAAGGAAGGATTGAGGAGAGGAGGGATCGGGGGCTGGGAAATTTAGAGTGGATTGGGAGATTTAGGGACTGGAGGGCGTACTCACTCCCATATATTACCTCGGATCATAGACCCGTATGTATCACTCAGGCTCAGTTCGAGGGAAGCAGTGTTGATAAGCTAGGGTTGGAGGTTATTCATAATCGAGACAAATGGTGTAGGAGAATTGCGAGACGCGGGTGGTTGCATGGAGTAACTGTAGGGATTTTGGACAGACTCAATCTATGCAGAGAGGAGTACAGACTCTGGAAGCAGCACACAAAGAATCAACTGAAGGAGGCAAGAAGATGTCAACTGGAGAAGGAGGAAGGAATGGGTAGTTCGAACACGTCTGACCTAGCAATGTGGGTCCGCTTGAGAGAGTAATCTATTGTTCACCGTGTCGGGATTCTCGGCACGGGGAGACTGAGGTAGTTTGTGCCTCAGCCTTATGGTATATTGTCAAGCTTGAGTCTTGGTAGGACTTAGGTGTATGTGCAATATAGGTTCGTAGTTTGGTTTCCCTTTGGAGGGTAGATTTAGATCAGAGTTTAGGAGTTGTTTTGTCGATTTCCTATTTCGTCTCTGTTCTCGGAGTTCCAGAAGCGTTTATATCTGTAACCCCGTTATAATTATGAGGTAATAACACGAGTTATTTCCGTCTCAATTTTTTTTTTTAGTTTAGGGTTAACTCGTGGCAGGCACAAGAGCCACGTGGGCGCACAGGATGTAGCTACGTTGAAGCAAACCGTTTGTTTTTTACAGATCCTTTTCAGCCATATAACCATAGTCTCGTTTCTGTTGTGTCCCACATCAAAGCAGTGACTGACGACGAAATGTACCGGACGGCGTGGAAGCGGCTGATCCACGGTGCCTCATTGGTTAGCCATGGCACCGGCCGTCTCAGATTGCTACCTCATCTTCAGAATCTCATAAATGCCTATCAGTTCTCTTCTGTAAATTCCGAATCGCCCGTTAATCCGAGCCCGAACCAATCCCTGAACCCAGAAACCCTTAATTTTTCAGGTTCAACATCGTCATCGTCTTCGACGAATTTTTCAGCCTCATCGACGGCCGAGGAAGCTCGACGCCATGAGAGGAAGGGACCGAGAGCTGACTACGAAGACGAGCAAGCTCGCGTCCTACAGGCTTCTCTTCCGCACGTGGTCCGTACCTTCTATCGTTACACATCTTTGCTTAATAAAAAATATATTTACTTTTGGATCAATTTTGTGGTTCTGGAAGAGATCGATTGTATTGCATTTGCAATTTTGCACTGAATTTGCATTAGGTCTGTTTTTTTTGGTATGTGAAAGGGGTTGAATTATTTCAGTTGGGTTTGGTATAATCTGTGGGCTTCAATTAACATGCTCATATGGCTATTGCTTGACACTCCCAAAACATGGCATTGAGACTGCAAATTGTTGACCCTATATTTGAACTTCCAGGATTGACATATATGCATGAATGTACTCAGCCTGATGATCACATGGTGCTCTGGATTCCCATAAGCATACCACTTAATATAATACTAAATGACTAGATAAAAGTAACAGTAGTACTAATGACCTTCTTACTTGGCTGCATATAAACTATGGCTTATTTAAGAGGTATGCTCACTTTTTGGAGGGATGTCAAGTGAAGTGAGCATAAGCTGTATTCAGTGAATCCGTGTTATTTTGAGGAGAAAAAAGAAAAGAATTTTTTGAAGAGTTTGCTGGCTCATAAAATGCTTTTTAAGGAGAAACAATGCCCATTTCAAGAACTACTTAAAACACACTGTTTTATGGGGGACTAATAATTCATTCAAATGTGAAATATGTTTAATTATGATTCTAAGTTGGGATCGCAATTGGCTTTGCAGATCAGGTTGGGATGGACTGAAGCTGCCATGATAGCTGGAGCAAAGGATGTTGGTTTGTCTCCCTCAATCGTTGGGTCTTTTCCTCGGAAAGAGGCTGCACTTGTTGAGGTATAACTTAGCCTTTGATATATTGGATTACAAGCTCTAATAAGCATCTAGGCAACACTTCATTATGTCTTTGTTTGTTATTTTTTCCCCTATCCTTTTCCAGATTGGACTAGGAAGTAGCATAAACTTGGTACCAGGAGAATAAAATGAAACATGAAGTCATATCTTATTGTAAACTGATTTGAAGGTTATCGTTGAAATATTCTTGTTTGAGCACCAGTAACAACAATCTTCCCTCCTGTTTATGGACTACTGACTACTGTATGTTATTTATTCAGGAATTCAGTTATCAGCTATTTGACATGATTATTTTTGTTTATGACTATATAATTTATTATTTCTTCACATGTTATTATCCTGTTTATTAACTAAGCTTTTGGGTATGTAATTTTTATTTCTTCACATGTTAATTGTTTTGAATAAAATAATTTCCTCTCATTCTTTTCTTCCCTTATGATCTGTAGATATTTCAAAGGATCTGAGCTTCTTGTTGATCTGCAAGACTATGATTACTGTTTAGATTTGTGGAGCCTCGGTTGTAGTTTGCTGGAATGGTGAGCACTTCCCCAATCTACTTCAATTTATCTTCTTAAGTTGAATCCAAGTTATTTTAGAGGTGGCCTTTATAGTTCACAGTTGCAGTCTATTTCAGATTCGTGTGCACTTTCACTGTGTTGTCTATGCAAGTGGGTCTGAACATATCTACCAATGCCCATTATTTACTCCTGTCATTGTGCCTTTTAACCCTAGATAGTAAACATGAATTTGATTATTTAGTATGCTAGGTTTTGTGTTTAAGTACATTCTTGCTGATGCCATAGGATAGAAGAATATTTATTGACCTGCTTGCATGTTCATCTATGGGTGGTTGATGCTTGCAAAGGTATTTTCAGTTTTCAGGTTAAACTTTAGTAAGTTACTGTTTAGTTTAAATTTTAAAATCTTCTCCTATGTTTCTTTATTGAAACTGCTGCAGACTGTCATCAATTGAATATATAATATTTTGCACAATTTACTTTTCATGCAGGTACTTGGTACTGATGAGTTAAATGCTTATCTGAACAAGAGTATCGCATGGAGTTAGATCCACATCTTGCAGCCCTGCTTGGGAGGTTGGTGATATCATCCCATGTTTCTGGCTTTTGAATTTTGATTATCTTTTGTTTCGATAGAAGCAGTTCTCACTGTGAGCAATGTCATTCTTTTGCTTTCAGGCACAGCCGCAAATCATGGACAAAGTTCATCAATTCTGATAATCAGCATTTGGCAGTCCCTGAGGTATTATCTGCTGTCATTTGTTTGTGAGTATGTACCAGTACATGCTTATATTTGAATGTTACATCCTAAAATTAAGTGCATGCATTTTCTTTCTGAATGTTGTTGACTTCCTTGACTCATGTATTCAGATTGCTATGTTCTGTATTTTTTATCTGACATAATTCTTATTTGATTTATTTTTCCTTTTTTCTACAGAGTTTGTTTACACTTGAATTTGTGTCAGGAAATTGAGTTGAGTGAGGTATTAGCCTCACTCTCACATTCCCCTACTTGCTTCCGAACTTGCAGAACCTCTTAGTAAGAGGGAAGCCAATTGCGACGAGCTCGATCTTGAGAGAGCTTCCTCTTGCAAATCATCTTCACAACTTCTTCTCCAGCATCTCTTTCTTCACAACTTTGGCTCAAGTAAATCTTCTTCTGCTGTTTCCTCTTCTTATATTGTTTGGAACTTTGGATGCCTAGAAAACGTGGAAAGTGATAGGAATGTTGTTGTGTTTTTTTTTTTTTCCTTTTTTACTCTAGAAAGTAGTAATTAGCATCTGTTTGGTTAGGAATTAGGAAGTATGTGATCATATTGGAGTTGGAGACTGTCAGTTGTTAATTGTCTCTCAAGAGTGAGAATATTGAGTTTTGGTTTAGCAATTTTGTTATGGAAAGTACATATTAGTAATAAGCTTATGTTTGGTTAGTGTTTAAGAGAGATGTGATCGTTTCATACACTAGATTGCCTCTGCTGTTTAGTAATTGTTTTGAATCTGCTAGCTTGATTGTTTGGGAGGCACGAGAAATTTTGCTTCAAAGAATGCTGATTGAAATTAAAGATCACTTGCATACCTTGATGAGAAAAAGCAAATGCTTTTGATGAGTTATGATTATTAGTATATCTGAATCAACAGTCTATTGATTATCAGTTTTGATGAAGACGAACATTTTGGAGAGAAGTTGGTTACTATTTTTGTAGTGTTTTTATATTTTTAATTCAAGTTGTATTTGTCAAAATTGATCATTTGGTACTGGTGAGGAGATTGTTAGGTGCTGTTTGGTTAACATTTCAGAACTATTTCATTTTTTTGTTGGTGAGTTTACTGGGAAGAGTGATTTTGTAGTTATTTGTGTTGTTTGTTTAGAGTGAAGCTGTCCTAGTTGCTGGGTGAATGAGAATTTGGAGGGTGGTGAATGAACTAGTTTTTTCTATGGATTGTACTGACTGCTCTTTTATTGTGTGTTCATGAGACATTGATTTTGTGCTGGTTGTTTGTGTTTGTTTAGTTTGAACTAAAAGTACTTGTTGGTTGTAATGGCTTGGATGAATTGTTTGTGTTAGTTATTATTCACTTTAGATTAAGAAGCATGAAATGCATAAGCTTTCCACATAACCCTCTGATGGTTGAGGAATGAAACTTGTAGTTGACATCCAATGATTTTATTCATTTCATCAGGTTTGAGATGTCGTGTCGTTCCGAGGAGGACACAGACCTTAGTGGAACAGAATTGGAGGATTATGAAGATGACTGCTATAGAGACTTGAAGAAAGGGTACTATAAGGTCAAAATCTCTGACTCAGTTTATAGGTGCCCTTATTGTCCAGAGAAGAGTAAGCAAGATTACCGTTTTAATGATCTTCTACAACATAGTAAAGGCTCACGCAGATGGAGTTCAAAACAGAAGGCGAAGCACTTAGCTTTGGAGAGGTATATGAAGAAGTACCTTGACACGAAGCCTCGATCTGAACCTACTACCAGGACTGAACGTCCTATTGTCACTAGTGATTCGCAGGCTGAATGTCCCAGTGTCAATAGAGGTGATCAAAAGTTTGTCTGGCCCTGGGTTGGCATTGTTGCCAATATTAAAACCCAACAGATAGGAGGATGCTACGTTGGGGAAAGTGGTAAGAAACTCAAGGAAGAATTGATGAGGAAAGGATTTAACCCAGTGAGGGTTCATCCCTTGTGGAACCACCGTGGTCATTCTGGTTTCGCCACTGTGGAGTTTAACAAAGATTGGGCAGGTTTCAACAATGCAATGAACTTTGAGAAGGATTTTGAAGTCAATCGTGCTGGGAAGAAGGATTACTATGCAAAAAGGCATTTAGGAGACAAGCTTTATGGGTGGATTGCTCGAGATGATGACTATAACCAAAGAGGCGTAATTGGTGATCATCTACGTAGGAATGGGGATTTGAAAACTGTTTCTGATAAACAGGCTGAAGACAAACGGAAGGACAAAAGGCTTGAATCAAACTTAAAGAATACCCTAGAGGACAAGGGAAAACGTCTCAGAGAGATGGAGAGCAAATATAATGAGACTAGTAAATCTCTAAGTAACTTGGATATCCAGAAGGAAAAGATGCTCAAAGCTTACAATGAAGGTATGAATGGTTCAATTGATACAATGATAATTTTGTTTATTTCCTGTAGTGATGTTAAGATTTCTTCTCAGAATTGTATCACTGACTTTAACCTATATTGAAAGTTCTGTTTACAGTTTGACGATCTACTATAGCTAATCTATTGTTCAATAATCCTTTCGTTTAGAAATGCAAAAGATGGCAAAAATTGGACGCGATCATTTAGAAAAGATTTTCTTAGAGCATGAGAAGGTTACATCACAGTTGGAAGCTCAGAATAAACAGCTCGAGCAACTTGAGAAACAGCTACACCTTCGTGAAGTCCAGAATGAAAATGAGAGGAGGAAGCTACTCAAGATACAACATGACAAGGAAATGGTAACATATTTGACTTTTTATGTACAAATGCTAAATATGTCCAACTTTAACCTGAAACAATTTATTCAGTTATCCCCTGTTTGAGAATATGTGCATCTCCAGCATGCCTGTTTAATTTGATTAAGTTTTAAGTCAATCTGCAGTTAGTAAAACATCATACAAATAGGCTATTGTTTTGGACTTGCAAAAGCAACTATTAAATATTGCTTACTTCAAATGGATTTTGGTATAGCTAAGAGGCAGTAGAGCTTACATTATTTTCTAAGCTTTAGTATATATGTTTACCCAAGTAATTTACTTTTGCAAATAATTGTTGCACTTGTTCCTCTTAAGGGTTAACCTCCTACGTGTTATATTTACATGCTCCAACAATTCTCTAAAAAGTTTCATTAGACGCCTTACATTGCCAATTGTCCTTTCAGAATAAGCGAGCAACCTTAGAGCAGAAGAAGGCTAATGAAGAGGTGATGAAATTGGCAGAAGAGCAGAAGGTTTGTTCTTTACTCCTTTTCTCCTATTGGAATTGTAAAGACGGATAAAATATGTATTAATTTCAGATATTTATAATTCCTACTGTGATTATGAATGATAGAAAGCAAAGGAGGAACTCCACAAACAAATTATTGAACTTGAAAAGAAGCTTGATGCAAAGCAAGCGTTGGAGTTGGAAATAGAGCGTATGAAAGGGGCTTTGCAAGTGATGAAGCATATGGGAGGAGGAGATGAAGATGTGGAAAATAACCAAAAGATGAAAAAAGTTGAAGAAGAGTTGAAAGAGAAGGAAGAAGAGTTTGGTGATGTGGAAGCACTTTATCATACTCTGCTCACCAAAGAGCGGACAACAAATGATGAGCTGCAGGAAGCTCGCAAGGCTCTAATTTTTGTAAGCATCCATCTCTTCCCTTTATAAATATTCAATCCAAAAGTTAACAATAGGTTATGCATTAACTTTCATAACAGTTGCTTCTTTTTTCACTTTACAAGAGAACTCACTAGAGCAGCAAACAAAATCTAATATTTGAAAAGGGCATGCTTGTAATTTTATTTCATGGATATCATCCGTTAACAAAGTCAGAAACCTGTGAATAATCCTGTTTTCTTTTTTGGAAAATAAAATTTTCTTTTGGAGATACATATTTCATTCTGTTTAGAACATATGGATGAAATGCATATGTGCTTTTCTCAGAAAACATATTGAACAGGACTAGGTAGCAGTTCCACCTGCAATTTTTGGACCAATGCATTGTTATTGAGTTAAACAGAATATATACAGTTGAAGGACTCAATGTTGGCTTTTTATGTCAGCATCGAACAGAACATTCATGGAGTTGAAAACTGTCTTATGGTTTGATGAAGTCCTACTCCATAATTCTGAATAGTAACATTTTTGGTTGGATACATCAGCGAATCTGAAGGATTGACATGGTTGAAACCTTGTAATTTTCATGTGACCATGTCTTCCCAAATTCTACATTCTACTCCATTTTGGATTTTGTTCTTGATATTCCTTGCACGAGATCAGGGAAAATGTTGCATTTGGTCAATCACATGTACTTAAGAGTTTGATATGAATTATATGTCGTCTACCCTGTTTACTGACTCAGTACTTTGCTTCACAGCATCTGAGGGATCAGAGAATGAAGAAAGAACCTCTGATTTGTGTCAAGAGAATGGGGGAGCTATCTAGCGAACCATTCCTTGCTGCAGCAAAGAAAAAGTTTTCTGACGAGGAAGCTTCTGTTAAAGCAATGGAACATTGTTCACAATGGGAGGAACACCTTAGGGATCCAGAATGGCATCCTTTCAAAATCATCACAGAGGGCGAAAATACTAAGGTACTCATGCATTTCATCTAACAATATCATTACTGGAAGTATCTCTTCTCTTTGAGCTGAATATACCATCTACTATGCCTTGCAGGAAGTATTTAATGAAGAGGACAACAAACTGAAACAGTTAAAGGAAGAGTATGGCGATGAGGTTTGCGAGGCTGTGAAAACTGCTTTGACTGAGATCAATGAGTATAACCCCAGTGGTAGATACATAGTGCCGGAGCTATGGAACAATGAGGAAAAGAGGAAGGCCAAACTAAAGGAGGGAGTTGCATACATCCTGAACCATTATAAGCAACTTAAGCCGGCTGCCAGAAGGAGGAGGAACTAAAAGGTACATACAAGAGGTCATAGTTCTTGTGCAAAAAGATTCAGCGTGTTCTTTTTAAAATTGCAGGGTTGCTTTTTGGTTTTAGGGAGTGCAAAACAAATAGCATGCATGTAGTTGATAATTAACATCTACTTTGGATTACAAAGACTTTCTTTTCTTCATTGTTTCATGTCCAGAAGCAATTTGAGCCGTACAGAGAACTTACAAGGTCTCTTTTCCATAATCCTAGCAAAAGTATTGAGCTGTCTATGTTTTTTGCATTAACAATCTCTAAACTTTTGTATAGTGTGCTATTGTGCAAGGATATTCACTTTCGTACTCTCTATTTTAATTCCAAAGTTTTTTTTTTCCCTGCCTTTCAGGATTTCAGCTACACCCTTTTTGTTACGAGTTAAGAGTACAAGATGGTGAGTCATTCACTGAAAGAAGTTGTCATATGTAGGATCAGATGGGAATTTTATGAAAGCTTGTAATTGACTGAAAATGGCGATTGTCCATAAAAGGTTAGCATAGAGAATATAGATCAGACGATGTTAATTTCCATTTCACAACTGGTTGTTTTTTATATTGATGCATTGACATCTAGAATTAATGATAATCCTTTTATTCATAGATTATTACAGAAAAGAAGCGGTTTATAACTTTATGCCGTATTCAGGTGATGTGCAGTATGTGTCCATCAACCTGAAATCTCAGGTGAAAAAACTTTCTAAAATGATGGGCTGTAACTTGATCTCTGTTGCTGTATTTGCTTCAGTGAAATTGTCATTATAGGTAATGCGTTAACTTTAGATTTCATGTTTGTTTGAGAACAACCATTCTAGAGTTGTGAACCCAAAGCTTATCATTTGAGATATTGTCATACACAAGATTTCTCAAAGAAATGACTATTATTTAGATCTAATTCAATATAACTTAAATATTTTGGATCAGTATTTTTAAAATGGCTCAAGTGAGGGCATGTTATTAGAATTTAGAAGCGACAATCTACGTTTTGAGTTAAAAAGATCTAAATTGAACCCGATTGTTGGTCAAGTAAAACAAACAGATAGCTGGTCAAGTAATATATACTAGCAGTTATTTTTGAATATTTAGCATTCGGTAGTTTACTTGGACAAGAAGCATACAACTATTTCAGGAAGTGCGGACATGAAAAAGCAAAATTTCCTGCTCTATAAAATTTCACGTCCGCTGGCGCGCACTTGGCATGTACACCGTATCCATTCTGAAGCTGCCAAGTGTAACTAACCGTTAGCTTACAAATTTACAGACTCAGAGACTCGCTCAATTCCCTACTCGCGGTGCAGCCAATAAATTCCACGTCCAAGTCCTCATTTACCAATTTACCCACAATAATTTCCATAAACCACGAAAAAGACACTTCCGAACGCGCGAGTACAAGCTATATTCTACGCTCGCAATGACAAGTTATATTTTGTCGGAGGCAATTATCAGATATTTCAAAAAATGAAAGTGTACAGACTACAGACTGCAGGAGACGGTAATGAAGCAGAAGCGATGGTGTAAGGAGGTTCTTCATTTTCCCGCCCACTCTCTCTGAAGAAACCCTAGCTCGCTCAAGCTGTTGGCTAGTGAATCTCTCTTTCACTCTCATTGTGCGTCCTGTTAGATTCTTCAGCTGAGAATTGAAGGTGAAGATCATTTTCCTCTGTTTGGATAGCTAGAAAATTGTTTGATTTTTTTCATTTCTTAGTTGCTGTTTGGACTAGAAAACGTTAATGTGACTCCGCCAAGCTTGTTTTCTATTTTCTTTTTTCAATTCTCTTGGCCTCCATTCAGATGATTGATTGATGATATTGATATATGTGTTTGGTTGCCGGGAAAATACAAGGCCAAGAAATTGCATTTGTATTTGGATTTTTAGTATTTTTTTTCCTTGTTTGTGCTGGGAGAAATGTTGAGCTCTTCACTGAGCTGTGCGAAATGAAGCTAGATGGCTTTGGTTTGAGATTTTGTGAATGAAACAGTAACTAGTTTTGCTTTGGCCATAGTTGAAAAGTAGGAGAAAACGAGTACCTATTTGGCTGCGATGGTGATACGTATTAGAGGTTTTCAATGAATTTAAGCACTGATTTCAGCTCAAATGATCTACTCATGTATTCAGATTGCTATGTTCTGTATTTTTTATCTGACATAATTCTTATTTGATTTTTTTTTTTTCCTTTTTTCTACAGAGTTTGTTTACACTTGAATTTGTGTCAGGAAATTG
>JAYMTH010001636.1:0-14364 GCA_036897465.1 Pelargonium australe | reverse complement strand
ACAACGGGCATTATTGTGTGCCTTGTGCTTGCTTTGCATGAAACGGATTTTTTTTTACATGATGAATTTTTTTTTTTTCCTTCATAAAAACACAAATACTGAGTATATATAAAAATGAAATTGGTATATTTTAACTTGCAAATTTGACTTCTTGTAGAAGATAATTTTTATGATTACAATAATACTAATTAATTTTGCATTGGATGGAGTATCCTTCCTTGCTTTTATAGAGAAACAAAAAGGTGAATTCTTTGCGCATGGGGATCTACCCCTCAAAATTCACTTAAAAATCGATTTACCATGTATAATTAGGACCAGAGTGTTTCGAGTCCACAAAATTCACTTAAAACAACTTTTTGCTTTCGTGGAGTTTCAATCAATAATTTTGACAAATAGTTATTGCTCTTTTTATCTCGAAGAGATTTTGACTTAGACTAAATTATTAATATGCTTGTAACGAATCATAAGAATTTTTTTTATAAAATATCATTCATATCCGCCTCTACAAATTTGTGTGAACGAAATACTGAACACATAATTTTAACCGGGTGACAATCTCACTAGTGACTTATCTATTGTTGTAGCTTTCTCAACTTCCCTTCGAATGTGTGCAACTACCTCACTATTGTGTTGCTAACTAGTAATAGAAGCCTACAATCGTTCCAAAATCACGTAAAACACGTGTATTTTGAATACATGCGTCAATACCAACCCAAATTGTCATGAATTTGGTAGCAAAACAGATCTTCACTCTAAATAAAATATTGAATAGGCTTATACTTCATGACCACGAGTTATATTCACCCAAAGCCAACTCATAAATTTACAACAAAAAAGATTGCATGCCAGTTTGTTTTATCTGTAACTTTACAAATTTATCTTTACAGGAATCAACATTACAACAACCTCTGCATCTTTACAAAATATAACTCTTTTCAAAAATATACATTAAACCAGGGTGTGATCAAGTATTCTTCTCCAGCATAGACAGTGCTGGTGTCAAGTAGTTATTTGCTTTATCCGGCAAGTGTGCCACCTGCAAAGAATAAAACCATAAACTAGTTATTAACCTAATCTGCTCGGGTAATTAAGAAACTAAGATTGCGACACCAAATGCTAATTAATAATATTCAGTACCAGTTCATAGAGCTCATTCCCGTCCTCCGACACATATTCATAACATACCTGGTCATAACCAAGTTAGTTCAGTCCATTTTCACTCTGTACTAATAAGAAAACCACACAGAGAGGTACTTACATCAAAGCTCTTGTTTCTTGCAGTTGAATCGTGCAATGCTTTCACGCAGATATTAGCCACATCGGCACAGCTGATGCCCTATATTGAGCAATGGTTGATCACATTACAAGTCGAAACAAGCATTATGGGATGCAATAATGTATCTTTCTTACCTGAGAAATCCTATTTCCTTGATCAAATATGAGGGCTCGTTGTCCTCCGGGCTCTTCCTGCAGAAAACCGGTATCTAACTATATAAGTATGATTTCCCCAAGTATTTAATTGAATGTACGTCGCAGAAACACAACCTTCTAAACAGATATCCATAGGCGGAAAACTTCCATTTCATTATACCAGGCGTACACAATATTACATAGTAGATTTGCCTCTGGATATCAATCTCACAAACTCAGCAACTAGTGTAACAACTTTACCTTCAAGGGACCAGGGCGAATTATAGTGTACCCAAGGCCAGATTTTCTTAACGATTCTTCGCCAGCCTGAAGATATTGATAACATAAAGTCATTCCTTTTGCAAGTATGCTTAAGAAAGAAACTAAAAGAATGTAGTAGATGAAAATATATTAACAGGAAAAAAGGGCTTACCCTTTTGGCTTTTAGAACCTGCTCCCTTCTGTTAGGGTCTAACCCTGATCCGGTGCATGAAACTAAGACAAAATCTGTTTCTTGGCCAGTCTTGAACAAATATCAGGACGAATAAGCATAATCAGCAGATACAAAAAAAGTTTGCAAGCAAGAAAGTAACACATTCTCTGCACCCTCCCAAACCACTAATAATTACATGGATACGCAATGATAAATCCCAACAGACTAAAAAACACTTTATTTAAAACTATTCACAAGAAAGAGGAAAAATGCTTACGGGCAAAGCTTTTATATATTCCAATATCAACGTAAAGCTTCTCAAGTCTTGCGCTTTATTCGTTTTTGTAGATACTTCCACAGATTTCTGTAGCACAAACTTCATATGAATCAGGAGATATGATTACAAGCAGCATAATCAATTCAAGACAAGAGTTACTTTAAGAATATAAGAAGGTACAGTTCTTAACTGTGATAAAAGTCCTCCATCAAGAGAAGACAACATACAATAATGATATAATTATACGTAGTATAGCTTAGGTTACACTTGAAATGATTTTATCTTAGGACAAATTAGGTAGTCATATGAAGTTGAAATGATAACCGAAGATGAAATAACTTCTAGAAAAATGACTATATGTTGAGAAAACTCATACTAACAATTCCATATTCAGCAGTGTACTATGTCAAAAACTCATTCCTTACATTAAGTGTACATAATTAATTAATCCTTTTAAAAAATATTATCTGGGTGTACCTAACTTAGTTTTATAATAGAAATAGTTGGTAATGATAAAAAACCTGTCTTTTGGGCTCAAAACGTATTGTAAGCGTGTGCACTAGGAACGGATCTAGAGGTGGATAATCTGGTTTCACTGGACGGAAGGACGAAAATGGTACTCTGACCTGAAAAAAAAAAAAAAAGAAGACAGGAGAAATATTGAAAATTTTATTTTGCCTCTGAAAATGACTGGAAAAATGATTAGAGGCAATGGGAGATATAAGGTACTTAATACAAATGAAAATACTCACCCTACAAAATCCTGCTTTTGTGTTAATTCTTGCAAAATACTGTTTGCTTTGAGTTGCATCAACTGGAGGACCAGTTTCAAGAATTAAAACATAAGATCTTCCATTGCCACCAACAGAAAGAACTAAACCTTCATACCTAACCATTGAACAGTCAATAATGGGAAACATAAAATGACATCGAATTCGGGAGCTGGGACTATTAAGAAATGGAAAATCAATCATTCATTACCTCATTATAAAAAACAATGTCATGTTGTGTTGAGAGTGGTGACGAAATAAGTCCCACATGGATAACATATGAAAGAAATGAGCTATATATAAAGGTGCAAGTGGAACCCTACTAATAAGGCTAACGTTTAAGTAGTGGAAGCAAAAGCCTTTGTATGCAGCCCAATACTAAAATTTAACACATTGGTAATGTAATCATTCAATACCTGTCAAGAGTGTTACCCAACGGAAGGGAAAGTTTTTTTGACAGTTCAACATACCCTCCTCTTGTGAAAACATACCCTGCAATTGAACATGAAAAACAATGTCAAAGGGGGAAAGATGAGCATACAGACTCCTTTGCTCCCCAACAGTAGAACATGATAAACAATGTCAAAGGGGGGGAGATGAGCATACAGACTCCTTTGTTCCTGTCATAGTCGCATACTTGATGGTGATTTGAGCATTGATAACTTAAAGGCCTCTAACAAAATGTTATGTTTACCTGAAAAAACAGCTTCACCAGTCTCTGTAAACTCAAAAGTAGCATCCATTCCGCCATCAGACCTAGCAGCACTAACATCCTGAAAGTATGTTCCTTGGCGCACTTCCCAGCCTTTTAACGAATTTGCATTTTTAAACTTGGTTATTAGAAGCTTGCTTTTGCTGCTTTTCCCTGCTCGTAGTTGTGCTAGTTTATTGTTGTAGTCCTGCAATATTTTTATAGCATAAATTTTCCCCAGAATTTTATCGAACAAGCTATAATGCACCATCACATGAAAATTTTAAACCATTAGTATGATTTTTTCAAATCATCAACAAGACCTAAGGAGAGAAATTAGTCATGTTCAACACAAGCAGGAGGAGGGAAGACCTGTAGTGCTTTGGTGACGTTGTAAACCCCTCGATTATCAACTCTGTAGAGATCCGCAGTAATAGTAGAGCGAGCAGCAGCACAGTAGATTATTTTGTTGCAACCTTCAACAGCAGACTGAACGCTGGAGGGTTCACCCACATCTCCAATCACTATATCCACAGACCTTGGAAGCATATCCACCACTTCCTGGTCTGCTTTCCTTACAAGAGCCTAATGGAACAAGAAGAACAACAATTCAAGTTCACAAACATTCACATTCTGAAGGTCCCAAAGTAGGCTCAAATTGCTAAAGAGCTATTTCAAATAGTTGAACTGTTTCAACCTAAAGAAGTCTTAACACCATAATGTGAATATGGAAGCAATATGAATTGCATAAAAGCAGTTTACTAATTATTTTAGGATCGACATGGACACAACTATTTAAATGGAAGTAGGTAGATAGTTGAGTAATACCTTAACAGAATACCCTCTGAGCATGAGCTTACGGACAACAATGCGGCCAATTCGACTGGTAGCACCAACAACAAGGACAGTGGTGTTCTGAGCCCCAGGGATAGCAAATTCACACATGGGACCCTCTCTTATGAATAAGGCATCGAGGGCTTCATCATCAGTGCGAGTGGTCCTGGAAATTTGTCCCAATCCTGAAAACTTCCTCCACACTTCATCAAATATTTGACGTGATTTCCGACCCAATCCCACTGGGTTTACATCGTCCAAACTCACCTTTGAAACGGATGACTTAGCTTGCTGCTGTTGTTGTGTCTTCACAACTTCATTTTCATCATTCTTCTTGGTATCAACATCATTGTTGTTCTTGTCGTCAGCAGTGCACCTTGGAACAATCAATTGGAAGCGATTGCGAGCACACGAAGTGCTCCAATGGTTAATCTTAGGGTTTGGGAGTGAAACAATCCCTAGGAATTCTGAAGACATAATGAATCGAGTGGACGACACAGATGGAAATGAAGACGTAATTGGTATCCAATTTGGGATGTTATATTGATAATTATAGCTATTTATCATACTGCTGCTGCTGCATAAGCTACTAGAACTGGCACTGCAAAACACACTTTGAGTCACCATCATCGGTTACTCTCCCCTACATCAAAAGAGCACCACATTAATTGGCAATTTTCATTCCCATCAAATCAAAGCATTAAAAAACGTTAACAAACAAGTCCATTTCAAGGAAACAAATAATCACCACAATTCCATCTTTTTATGAAAACAATAAATTGAAAATCTCAGTTTGTCTTTTAATGGAAAAAGGCCAAAACAAAAGAAGCAGAATCGCTACATTTCAAATGATATCCAAACTTTGAGAATCCAACCAAGACTCACATAACTCAAATCCTATTACTTCCTCCCTCCGCCCCAGGATGAGTTATTTAGTGTTAGATATTCCCTCTTGTTCTCTCGTTATAGCAAACTGAAATGGCTCTAACTAACTTATCATAGGGATATTGTAGTCCACGCCATTTCTTCAAAACATTTCTGATCTTCTTTTTTTTTTGTTCCTATACTAGTCTCTCACATGGTTGAAAAATGGATTTATGTGGAATATCCTATACTCCGATCCTTCTTTTTCCTGTCAATGACCTCCATCTTCTCTTACATTGCCTTCGGCGACACTGTACGGACCCGGTCACTGAGCAGAACCTGCTAGGTCTGTTTAGAGCTCCATTTCTCGATTCTTCCTTTCTTTGCTCCTCTAATTTGCTTTAGAGCTACTTCTCACCTGCCTGCCAAGTGCGATCGGCCCTCCAGCCACTACCAGCTTGCTGGTGCTCCATTCCTTGATCAATATTGTGACTATGGAATTTATAGTTTGTTAACTTGAATGTGAAATTTCAAAATGATCTGTGAATTTGAGGTTATGGGATTTAGAAATTGATTTGCCTTAATTAATATATGGTCGTGTTGTTGTAAGATTTATTTCTTACTTTTGAAATTAGTATTCAATGCCATGTTTTTCCATTTAGTAATATGTACTACTTCTGTTTCAAATTAAATGTTTATCTATGGTCCATATTTTTTATTTCAAAATAAATGTCACTTTATATTTTTAACAAACACATACACATGACTTTCCTACAATGTCATTTATAATTTTTAAATAGTTGTACTACTAATCATGACTTTCATATGAAAGATTAAAAGTTTTTAGCACAAAAGGAGAATAAATGTATTAATAGTGTACTAGCAATGATGAGTTTTATGTCTTTATCTAAAGGCAAAAAAAGTCATTTAAACAAAATCACATTTCACAGGAAAAGAGACAGAGGCAGAGAGACAGAGGATCACATTTTTGATGACATATGAGAACACAGTAGATGCTAATTTTAGGGTTAGGGTTTACAAAAAAAAATGAAATACTCAAGGGCTAATTTAAACAAAAATGAAACATCAGCAGAAAAATCAAACAAAAATCAAATATATACAGAAACTAATTAGATCTGGACACTACAAGTTTAGGGATAGGGTTTACCTGTGGCTGCCGGTGGATGGACTAGTCGGTGGCGTACAGCGGTGCCGGTGGAAGGAGGACCAAAAGAGAGAAAAGAATATGCAAATAAAGCACAAACATGATTAATAAATGGGAAATGCTATTTCCACAAACATTTTAGTTGCTTCCACAGCCTTCTATCTAATATAATTTGTTAAGACAAAAATGCCCTCAAATCACATTATCACTAATATTCACTTTTTGACTTTTTGTGATTATCCTTCTCTATCCTCTGTCAATGTTTTCTTCATTTTCTCCCTTCTTCAAAGTTCAAATTGTGTTGTTCCTTATTCAATGTAAACTCCATTCTTTTATTTTCACTCTCCTTTAAATTGTTCCTCTCTTAAGCTCATCGCTCACAACAATATCCATAATAAAAATTGTCGTCTCTCTTAGCTTGATTTCTTCTTCTTTTTTTTTCCACTTAAACATGATATTTATTTTCTGTCTTAAAAGCATGCTAACTCTAATTAGGCACGTATAGGAGGTCGTCTTAATAATACGAATAGAAGTTTCTTTTAATAATTTGAGTTAAATTAATCAATCGTTCCATAGCCAACAATTTGTAGTCAATGCAATGAGTTTATATCACTTTATTTATAGTTAAATAGTTTTATCTCTCTTAAATGTACTGATATACTTGATTGCAACCACACAATCGCTCGCCATTAGCGCTCCGTAACTGGTCTTCAATGCAAGAGGCCAAGAAAAACAAATTCTGGGAAGGGTGGCCCACGACGTCCTCGGATACTCCGAAATGAAAATAGTGTTTTTGGTCAAATTTGAGTTGGTGACGTGGCAAGTCCACGTGATAGCTCCGTCCATTTGTATTGTTGACGTGTTTTTAGATGCAGACGTGGCGGTTCATGACACGCAATTGGTTGGTTAATAACTTAGGGTTCATGACACGCAAGTAATAAAAGTAAGGGCTTAAACAAAAAAATACCCTAGGGTTAAACTCCATCAGGCTAGACTACTTAACCATTTTTGTTACTTCAATTAAGCTAAGTCCACGCAGTGAGTTTGTTTCGGAAAAAAAAAAAGTCCATGCAGTGAGTTCATTGTCATCTTATTAATTAAACAAATGAATTTGTAAACTCAAAGTGCTCTGACGGAGTTATTCAGTCAAAATTTTAAGTTTTGACATAAAGTCAATGTTTTATGACGAATTTTTCCGTGAAAAATAGTCAATTTTCACGTAGTGAATTAGAATGAGAAAGTGTAATTTGTTTACTCATAAAACTTACTTGAACAATCATCCAAACCAATAACTTAAGAATTAGTACTGTATCGATCACCAAACTCAGTAGCTAGAAGAAAATCAATAACCAAAATGAAGCACTTTGCTAGGATGAATCATAGCACAACATGCATACTGGTGAGATGATAAACTGATGCAGGTGCATGTATTATTGTTTAGTACGGTTAATTAACTAGTTAAAAACAAATTAAAGTACAAACATAAAAGACTTTTTAATACATGATAAAGTTTTGGCAGCAACGGCCTTCAACGATCTCATTGCCAACATTTTTCACTGAGAGGAAGGAAAGAGGAGCACAAAGCATCAATGTTTACGTCTACTTGGAGGGCAATTTCGTACTTTTAAAGTATAATTTAATTGATCAGGCTGTGGAAGCAGCTATTTAAGCGGTGGAAATAGCATTTCCCTTTTCAAAATTCAACTACTATATATGCTGAGGTTTTAGCTATTATATTGTACACGTTCATGTCATCTTGAAAAGAATTCCAAATTTATAAATTCAACCAAAATATTATTTTCTTTAAGTGATATATTACAATAAACCAAAAGTAGTCAAAAGATTATTTGAAAGATAATTATTTACTTTGAGTGGAATATTATAGTATAAGAAAAAATATATTTTTAACTAAATAATTAGGCAAATACGGAAGAGTTATTACTAGTATATGAGAAATGTATCATTTGAATTCATCTTCTATTCAACACTAACATATAAAATAATATCCTTAAAAAAACATATAAAAGAATGGGTAAATTGGCGCCGTAGTTCTTGTATTTGTTGAAATTTTAGAGTTTTTCCATGCGTACTTTTTTATATAGGTTTAACCCATGCGTACTTATACAGATTTTTTTCCACATCACCCTCCATTTGGACCAAAATCAAAATTTGAAAAAGTACAGGGGCCAAAACCAAAAACTAACTATTACCAAAACATTATACCTATTATTTTTATTCTATATTTCCACTTCTTTGGTTACGAACAAATGCAAGAAACGAGTGTTGTATTAGACTTTCACAAATGTCAAAGAGAATCAAACCACTTTATCGACAACAGAGCAATTTGTAGCCTCATTCTTTCTCATTTCGTTTTTCTTCAACACAAGTTAAGTTTTACGGTTTTGTTTATGCTCTCTTATAAATTTACTCTATCTTCGCTCGTAGCCCTTGATAGTATCCATGCTCGTCGTTCTTGGCTCAAAGAGGTATTCTTCCGGTTGGCTCATCTATCTTTTGTTCCCTATGTGATGTCGAGATTAAGACTTGTTCGCATATTTTAATTTGGTGTTCATGGTTGATTCGGGTTTGGCATGGTGTCATGAGGTGGTGGCGTGTTTCCTCGGCGCTGTCTAGGGACTGTTCTTCCCTATTGGATGCTTGGCCTACTTGTTTTTTTGGGTGACGGTTTGGCGAAACGAATATGGGACTCTCTTTGTCTCATCACTTTCTGGCACATTTGGCTTGCTCGTAACAGGAAGGTTTTCAATCATGATTTCCCAAGCTTGGATGACACTTTGCTTCGCATAAAAAGTTTATGTTATTCACTGCTTCGTTGTTTAGATAGCTCTCTATGTATTTCTTTCCCGTTTTTGCTTTGGCTCTCGAATCCGTCAGCTTGTCTAGCATGACGGATCGAGGTGCTCCTATTTGTACTTTTATTTTTGCCTTCGGCGTATGAAATAAAAGATACCGCTAGCTTATCAAAAAAAAAAAAGATGGATGAAGACCATAGTAAGCTAACACATATTATCAAGTGAATTAACGTTGTTCAAAATGTGGGTAAGGTTGTATTGGTGCTCGTTATGTCCATATGGTGTTTGATCATCGAACTAAGTTACGAGGATTATAAGATCTTTATTGTTGGTGCTCTTGTGTTTCTATTCCTTCTTGCACTTTCTCATTTCTAGCATTTATTTGTAACCAAAGAAGTGGAAATAGAGAATAAAAATTATAGGTAAAATGTTTTTGTAATCGATAATTAGTTTTTGGTTCTAACTCTTGTACTTTTTCAAACTTTGGTTTTGATAAAAATGGATGGGGTTTTTTTTTTACTGACGTGGCGGGAAAGATGAACTAGATGGGTGATGTGGAAAAAAATTCGATATGGACGGGTGACATGGCTTTCTCGCTGATGTGAAAGTGGGAGACTGACAATAGCATGTCATTTAAACCAAACCCAAAATTTGAAAAAGTACAGAGGCCAAATCCGTATAAGAAAAGTGCCCGGGGTAATTCCAAAGTTTCAACAAGTACAGAGACTATAATGTCAATTTACCCAATTAATAAGGTTAAAGTTACAATTTATCCTTCTACTAGTTCATGTTCATTACCATTGATCTCCCTACTACTTTTTAAATCAACACTACCTCAACTATGCAATCTCATCACTAATGCCCCAAAACTCATTTTACATCCATTTAATGAAAATTTTGTTAAATCTCAGTTAGTTTGAAGCACGTCCACGACACAAGACTCCAAATCATTTTAATACATTTTTGTTATTTACAATAGACACTTTATGTGTTCGACATGTGCTTCGTGAAGCTAATATGGTTGCAGATTGGACAGTCAGGTTTGGACTTGGTACTTAGTTGGTCTCTACTATCCTGCAGGACTTCCCTATGGTTTTCACTCTTCAGGGACATCATTTTGGATGATAGCTTAGGTTGTACTTATACTCGTAGGGGTAAATTTTTTTTGTAGTATTTACTTAATTCTTTTGTATGCTTTACTTTATTGTGCATGCATTAATATAATACCTTATGTTTTAGGTACATCATTTTTTAAGAGGTAAGGCTCATCACGTCCCCCTCCATTATCTGTATCTTTTTTCATTTATTAATAAATATGTACGGGTCCGACCAAACCCCCACCATCCCATCCCAGGAGGCGTTCCTCTAAAAAAACAATAGATACTTTAAATTCATTAAAACTCCAAATCATTTTAATATAGTGCAATCACTGTTACAACAATTTATCAAACACAATTCTTTGTCACACTCACATCTGTTTTACAACTTTTTTTTTTTACTAAACACAATACCGATTTCCTATAGATTTTTCTCTTTTATCAAAATAAATTTTGGGCAAGGGCAAACAAACAAGACCTTGAGACTTGTCACCAAGCTGAAGCAACATTTCCTACCTAAATTATGGTCGGGAAATGTTTGTTTCATGTGTTCTTATTTCATGTGTAATACATGTGTAACGCGCGCCAATGATAACTTGTAACCAGATCAATTAAAATTTGTATCTAACATATATAGTTACAAGTATAGTTCGGTTTGTAACTAATATATTTTTATATCAAAACACGCGCCGATAATAACTTGTAACCAAACCAATTATAACGTGTAACTCAAAACACGCGCCGATAATAACTTGTAACTAAAATACACATAAAAAACACATAAAATAAAAGACATGCACCATTATGGTCAGGGTCAGGGTCAGGCTCAGGCTCCCCCCACATCCAGAGACAATTTAATTTTAGTCAATTTAATTTTCTTCCCTTAAAAGAAGAGCCAGAAACAAGCAGTGCATTTTTGCAAGGAATATAAGAAAAGAAAAGAAAGATCCAAACCCTAGAAATCTTCATCCTTTGGATTCTTTATTAGCCCTTTCCGTCTTCCCTGTCTGCCACACAAGATCCCACATTTCCCTGTTAATGTTGAGTATGTGAACTCAATCACTTGATTACTGCTTTTGTTTCTTCTTTTCTTTTCTTTTCTTTGCAACACCCATCAATGGATTGGGCCATAGCTTAGGAAAAGAAGAAGAAGAAGAAGAAGAAATAAAGAACCAAACAATCTCATTCCAGTACATACCTTCTCAAATGGGTGCTGCTCTTCTCCAAGCTCTGCTGCTTCTCTACTTGGTTATGGTTAGGGTTGGTGCCACTGAAGAGGAATGGAAGTCTGCTACTGCAACATACACAAAAGAAACCAATGGCTCCATCATTATTGGTACCTCCTACTCTTTAGTCTTTACTTTGTTGTTTAAGTGAAACCTTCAAAAGTTTACTGTTTTGCTGTTGCAGAAGGTGCTTGTGGCTATGGTGACCTTCACAAGGCCACCTATGGGTTGTACAGTGCTGGACTCAGTACCATGTTGTTCAACAGAGGTAGTACTTGTGGAGCTTGCTTTGAGCTCAGATGTGTAGACCACATTCTGTGGTGCCTGCAAGGAAGCCCCTCTGTCACCCTCACCGCCACCGATTTTTGCCCTCCCAATTACGGGCTTTCCTCCGATTATGGTGGCTGGTGCAACTTCCCTCGGCAGCACTTTGAAATGTCGGAGGCAGCATTTGCTCAAATTGCTGAACGAAAAGCTGATATCGTACCTGTTCAATACAGGAGGTAAGTTAGCAAACAATGAAATTGTAGGTTCACTTGCTGTAAAAGAAATGTTATTTGTGCCAAATTGTTTTTCAGGGTCAAGTGTTTGAGAGGCGGTGGGTTGAGATTCACAGTGAGTGGAAGCTCTCACTTCTATCAGGTTCTCATCACCAACGTCGGGTTGGATGGGGAAGTGATTGCTGTGAAGGTGAAGGGCTCGAAAACAGGGTGGATACAAATGGCAAGAAACTGGGGACAAAACTGGCAGTGCAATGTCAATCTTAAAGGGCAGCCTCTATCTTTTGAGGTTATCACCAGTAGTAGAACAATTGCATCTTACAATGTTGCTCCGGCGAATTGGCAGTTTGGACAGACATTTGAAGGAAAACAGTTCTAGAACAGGAAGACCATACAATCAATGGGGATTTCGTAGCATCATCTGTTCAAATTTGGTTTGTGGATTCAAATGTTTATCCATACTCATCAAGGTCATGGTCAAAAAGCTCAGAAAGTTGTAGAAGAAACTGAAAACAATAGGAATAGAAGGTCCCAGTTTTGTCTTTATGATCCACTGATTAGATGCAACTATCAGTGATTGTATGTATGATCATTAAAAAGTAAATGCATGTCCACCATACCTGGCATCTTTTTGCTATATGCTGGATCCTTTCCGGCTCTCATGCTTTCAGCTTTATGAGTTAGGTATATACGCCCAGTGTAAGTTCCACATGAACCGAAACAGTTTCTCTGAAACCAGTTAGTAAACAAACAAATAATAATATACCTTCTCTGCGAATTTTCACCAAAAACCACCATGTATTTTATTGATACACATTATAGCACTTGGGTAAAAACAATTGAAGAATGCCTAACTTGCTATGTTTATCCTTTACTAGCCATAAATAAGAGAGAAAATCCATCATTGAAATTTGAAGCATACTATCGATAATACTTGGAATAACCATCAAACAATATAGCCAAAGGTTAACACTTCTCTAATTATTTCAAAGTCACTTATCAAGTAAACAATTAGGTAGTGCTTGAATTAAAAAAGAAACAAAAAAAAAAGGAATGGGATTGGAATCAAGAATGGGAATGAGAATAAGATTATTCCAAAGCCATTCTCATGACCAAAATGTCCTAACCCAAACTTAAATAATGATAATCTCATTCTCATTCTTGATTCCTATTCCTAAACAAAAAACTTAACCAAACACTACCTCAGTTCATGCCAAGCAGAATGAGTATTTCAAGGCCAAGATTGATGTGAGAGGTTGATAATTAGATACAAAAGAGGAAATAAGGAGCAGCAATGACAAAGATGTATCCCATATCTGCATCTTTCTATTGCAAAAGCCAGTTGAAGTTACAACAAATGCAATTGGATACTTCCAATTTCCGAGCAATAATGCATATTACCTCTACCTTAACTTCTCCTTTCTAGCATAATTAACAATGCAATTGTGATCCCAATCCACACTCCCTGTCCACCATTTTTGTACCATATCAGAATATGAATCAAAAAGAAAAAAGCAGCAGAGATGGATGGACAAAAATTGAAACAAACAATCATCCTAATAATAATTACAATTGCACAGCTAATCCAAAACTAAAGGAATCAACAAGTACATCCACAATTCTAGGAATAAAAAAACACATCTATAATAAACATGCTATGATTAAACAGGCAGATAGCAAAACAAAAGATAAATGTGCAAAGTCGGATTCAATTTCGCAAAATCATGACACAAAGCAGATCAGTATCTTTGTATAAAACAAATAAACTCATCACCATTAAAACAAAGCTCAAAAGTCTTGCTCACTTATCATAACAGAAAGACCACAGAGCAACCTATATCATAACAGAGTCAGTGTATATGGCAGATAAAAGAAACTCTGTTGGTTTGGAACAAAACCAGTGGCATAACACAGCAGAAAAGACCTAGTTGATGAACACATGACAGAACTGGCTAGTAGAGCAATACACTGAAAGTAACCATTAGAACAAAAAAAATCGTATTTTTCAATCTAAAGAGTCATTGAAGAGTCAGTTAACCATCAAAACTAAATAAAATAACCCAGAACAATTTAAAACTTCATCAATTCATAATCCATCGTGAATAAAGGCTTCATCAACTATCCCACAAGTTCTCTTGCATTCCTTTTGCGTGGTAATACACTAACATCCTTTGTTGAATCGCATAAGTTAATAACATATTATATATTCTCTAATAAATGTGTGATTCTACCCAAAAAATCACAAGTATCAAAGCCAATGAAGATATGACGCGTGTCATCACTA
>JAYMTH010001635.1:0-14373 GCA_036897465.1 Pelargonium australe | reverse complement strand
CACCCTTCCCCAATATGCCACGTGACACTCAGGCACTACTATACAACATCTTTTTTTGCAATAGCTAGCCGCCTTGCCCCATTCTTATCTCTTGAATATGAGTGATTAGATTACACGTTGTGCACATATGTCCCAACAAAACAAGAAAGAATCACAAGTTGTTTGGTCCCCTCTATCTTTCTTTTATTTCGAACCACCATCACATGAATTCATCTATAAATAATAAACTTATAATTATAAATAAACTGATAATAAGGAAGTGTATCCTTGTATGTACCTACATGGCTACTTGCGAACAGACTATGAGACAGATTAAGAAATGCAAGGAAATAAAGACGTCAATTTATGGGTCGTCACGGGTAGTAAGAAACTCTTTATTTTCGAAGATGATCACCTTGTCTAGATACACAACAAAATTCTTCTATCTCTAAAGTTTGTTTTGAGTCTCATTTTGTGATTGCGTCACGCCAGTGTACATGCACAGATCATTTTCTTATAATAAATGGTAACATGAAAGTGAATAATGAAGGAGACATAAAAATGATTAGGTAGTTAATTAAGGATCATTCAATACAACGACTACGATTTGATTGATCATATATGAGGAAAAAAAAGAAAAGTGAAGCCGACCGAATGTGTTGGGTTGAGTTGCGGCTACCATACCAACTTGCACTTGTTGAGATTGCAAATTAAATGCATATCAGATACGGAGGTGTAGTGATGGATACATCTCATCGTCCACGTGGCAGTGGGGACCGCAGCAGCATGTACACATGGGCATGCTTTTCCAGGTATGCAGAGCTGCGAGTGAGCGTGTGTTACTGGCAGCAATCACGTGGTGGAAGATTCACGCGCGCACTCATTGGAATTTCTCAACACCAAAATATATAATTTGATTTATTTCCAGTTCTGCGAATATTGTTAGTACCACATCGGCCCAGGCCCAATAGAGTTGGACTACAAGCCTATATTCTGTGAAATTGTTGTTACTACATCAGCCCAGGCCCAATAGAGAAACGTAGCCGGAATTACATTATTGCCCTCCAGTGTGTCGGTAACGACACACACTGACACACCTGATGAAGGAGAGAGTGTGAATATTCCGTTATTTTTTAATCTGGCAATTTATGGAATATATGTAAAGTCAGAGCCCCTGGTGCAAATTCTAGGTATTTACTTTCATGCCCTTAATCTTTTGTGTAATGATATTTTGAAGGCAGTACTGTTACTGTCTTACAGATTAGCACACTAGTTGTACGAGTGGTAAGTGGCAATGGCGTCGAGACTGAGGCTTTTCCATCCATTTCCTCTTCCAGTTCCGTTTCCGTTTCGTTGTGATTCGTCAACACACATTGGCTCGTTTTCGAAGAAACCGCACTTGAGAGTCTCTGCAATGGCGAGCAGTGAACCCCAGAACCAGTCGTCTTCGAGCACCAAAGTCAAGATCATCGACGCGCATCTACATGTCTGGGCATCTCCGGAAGAGGTAAATTCTCTATCTCAGCTCGCCCACAAGTTACAGGAACTGTTTGGTTCACTATTTCTGGAATTACTGATTGAAAACGGTTCAATTTTACAATTTTGGTCGTTGAGGCGGCAGATAAATACCCTTACTTTCCTGGACAAGAACCGTCTTTACCTGGAAATGTTGATTTTTTGCTCCAGGTACCAACCTATTTCTCCTTTTTTTTTTTTTTCAGTGTGATAATTTGTCGATGTTCTTGGTCATCATGGATTTGTATGGAAATTGTATGAATGTGGTGTTACTTTATTTTTGGTGATTGACATTGTACCATTTGTATTCTTGTATGAATGTGTATAATGAATTGTGCAAAACTATAGATGTGTTATGTATAGGAAATTTTTTTTCATGTATACATCTGATTGTTACATGATACTTTTCTATCTTAAGTCCCGTTGGAGTATTTGAATGCTGTTAGAATATAAAACTAATATTAGGCCTTCAACTATCAATTGAAACTCTTTGTTGAGGTGGTTCTTCGCAAATGCAGAGTAATACAAATTACTTAGGGTGCTGGATAGATTGCTGCAGTCATTTTCTAATGTAGCTGTAATTTACTAATTTTCTTGTGGTACACTGATAAGATCGGCTGTAATTCTTTATTCTACAGTGTATGGAGGAAGCAGGGGTAGATGGTGCACTCATAGTGCAGCCCATCAATCATAAGTTCGATCATTCTCTAGTAACAAGGTATCTGAGCATTTGTCTGATGCAACTTATTGGGTCCTGTTGGGCCAATAAGGGACTCAATGGTGTAACCTCATGTTTGACATAGTTCAAATCTTAAAATAAACCATACACCTTATTATATTCCTCAAAGTCTGGAGTGGAGGCAAACCAAAGATCAGTATTAGTTGCGATTTGGGGTGTTCTGTTTTGTTTATTGCTCCAACACTGTGCAAGCCCCATTCCACCAAGAAATTATGTTCCATTTGATTTTATCATCCTCTAGACACTTCTTGGCAGGTCATATAATTGATAGCACACGAGCAACAATTTTTCCCTTAACAGATTTGTACATAGTTGGTTTCCTCTAATCTCATTACTTCCATTTTTATGTCTCCATCATGCACTATTGGAAGGTAATGCTTATGCTCAACTTTAATTTGGCAGTGTACTGAAGAAGTACCCAACCAAATTTGTGGGTTGTTGCCTTGCAAACCCAGCAGATGATGGGAGTGGCATTAAGGATCTTGAAAACCTTGTTTTAAAGGTCTTGCAAAACGAAACATCATGATATTAGTAATAACTATTTTCTTGCTTGGAAAATGATAATGATAGTCTTTTCTCATGCTAGGATGGTTATCGGGCCATTCGTTTCAATCCATATTTGTGGCCATCTGGTCAACAGGTATTAATCTCTTTGTAGAGGAAAAGTTGGTCAGTTGAATGAATCTCTTAAATGTTTTGAGCGAAGGACAAAGAAATTGTGTCATCTATCCATAATGATCATCATGTTGCAGATGACAAATGATGTTGGCAGGGCATTGTTCTCCAGAGCAGGTGAACTTGGAGTACCGGTGGGTTTCATGTGTATGAAGGTATTCTGTTTTCAACTCAAGAAAAAAGGGCCTATTTTCATTAGTTTAACTGTCTCTCGCAAAGTTACTTATTCTGGGCTTATCAATGTGGGAATACAATCACTTCACTGTCTTGCTATGTTTAGCTAGTTCATATAACTTCCATAGTTTGGAAATGGTATGAGATATAACAAAATATCACTGCTTAATTAGTTTTTTTTTTTTTTTTTTTTTTTTTTACAGGGTCTCAATCTGCACATTTCAGAAATTGAGAAATTGTGTACGGAATTTCCTAAAACAACTGTACTGCTTGATCACTTTGGTTTCTGCAAACCACCAACGTAAGTCCCCTAATTATATGGCTTCCTGAGGGACTTTTCAATATGTTGATGGTTAGAAGAAAATACAGTCGTTCTTATGCTTCATCTTTACAGAAATGATGAGGAAAGTCTTGCCTTGTCTGAGCTTTTAAGGCTATCCAGATTCCCACAGGTATGGAGTCTCCTGAATACCTCTCAATGACTGCTTTATATATTAATCGGTGATTATTCATGGTGTTGCTGCAATCCAAATAGACAAGTATAAATAGATTTTTTGTTCACCACCAAAGAAGATTTTGATGTTTTTAAAATTTCTCATACAATTCATTAATAATTATCCTCAAGCTTTGGTTCATGTCCAGTTTTCTAGTGCTATTATTCCATTAATGCATAACCAATCTGCCACAGCTTCCAATGAGTTGGAATGCTGAAACTGATATGTAGCATAAATCGGTCTCCGAGTGACTTAAGTCATTGCCACGTTTCGCTACCCATGTTAAATGGCTGGTCTAGAGCTTTAAATCATCCGTAATTCTGTGTACTTTGTCTTTAATGCATTGCTTCAGCCTAGTGTCATCAAGGATACTTTCATAAAACGAAATCCTGATTGCGCAGGTATATGTAAAATTCAGTGCACTATTCAGGGTATCAAGGATGCCATATCCATATAATGATCTATCTCACCTCATCTCCCAAGTTGTCGCGAGCTTTGGTGCAAATCGCATCATGTGGGGCAGGTACTGTTATCTTTTTCTTTTCACTGCAACTACTGGGATGCTCAAACGAAAAGAACTAGGAATTTTAGATGGTTACATTTTTATGCATATCTGGTTTCTGCTTTTGCAGTGACTTCCCATTTGTTGTTCTTGAATGTGGTTACAAAGAAGCAAAAGAAGCAGTGTCTGTTATTGCCAATCAAGTACCTTTGTCATCTTCTGAGTTAGAATTGATCATGGGTGGAACAATCTTGCATCTCTTCCAAGGTCAATGGCTTCCTTGAATTATGCTATTCATTTCTAAATGTTGTACATGTATGTTTTATAGTGCATATTCAGATAATGAACATTCCAAAGTTTGGTTCAATAATGTCCTTTTTCAAGGAAATATTATCCTCTCACATGAGTAATGTGATTCACAAATGTTCATAAGCAATATCAATTGTCATATAGTGACGTGGAATAATAAGAACAGTTATTGTTCTCTTCAAAAGCATCGATGTAACAACTCCAAACAAAACCCAATCATAATATGAGATAAACACCTTTTAGGTGCATGACCTTTGATCAAATGTACAAATAAATCACTTTTGACAAACTTTGTACAAATAGGTGCATGAACTTTCAATTTTGAACAATTAAGTCAAATTCACTAACGGTGTTAACTTTTTCCGTTTAAAAATTATGACTTTTTTTACGACGTGAAACAAAACGTGTGTAATTGCGATAACACCTCACTTTTGAAAATAAATAAATTTAACGCTATTTTCAATTGATTATTGATCTAATTTTTTTCTCCTCATTCCGATTACTTTTTTTTATAGTATGTCACTCAATGATTTAATTCAGATTGAGTTGTTAATTTGGATCCAAATTAGCGAACATCTGAAATCTAATTTGGATAAAATATGATCCAATCCTAATTAATTTGATCAATTTTGAATGGAATCGGATAAATCTGCTCATTTACACTAAAAAGACGAATTTTAACCAATTTGATCTGATTCGAAACTCTTTCAGCTAAGATTCGTCCGGGTTAATCTTTTTTATCCAAAATTGCCACATTTGCATCCAATTTTATAAATCGTCTCATTCTCAACTCCTTAATTAATTAGTTATAATGCTAGCTGATTGAATTCAATGATTATTTAGAGAACTTTTGTGTCTGTGCAGCTTCTATAGCAAATAGAGACAATTTTCATCATTTTCGAAATAATTTTCCATATAAATTATACATTTATCAGGACTTATTGTATTACCTTTTGAAGAAAAAAAATGCATACAAAATGAAGACGAAGAAACCGTAGGAAGGAAGATGGGAGCGGAGATATACAAAAAATAATTGATTTTTAATAATTAATTGACATATGACTCGTAAAATTATTTAAAATTTTGCGCATAAATATGACATGTCATCAATGTCCATGTCATGCTCGACATATTAAAACAACAAATAAACTATTACATAATTATTTTTAACGGAAAAAGTTAACACCGTTGGTGAATTTGACTTACTTGTTCAAAATTGAAAGTTCATACACCTATTTATACAAAGTTTGTCAAAAGTGACCTATTTGTACATTTGATCAAAGTTCATCTCATCAAAATATTAAAAAACTTCCAACAACGAGTACAACAAAATTTTCAGCAATAAAAGGCATATAACATCCACCAAAGGAGTAGAAGCAAAATATAAAACTAACATAAATACGATTTAAAAGAATAAATCTACTCGTAGTCTACATTCTCCCACAAACTATCATATCATGGAGACGGAAGTTAATAAAAAGAAGTTTGTAGGTGAATAAAATAGAAAGAGTTAGTGGTGATGATAAAAGCCAACAAAAGAACAAGATTAATATGTCGAAATTGCTAAACTTTTCCTTGTTCAACTAAAAATAACGAGTAATAAAGATCCGAGTGGTCCAAAGGTAAAAACTTTGACGAAAAACTAAGTCCACTACTAGCTTAGAACAAAGGACAAATCAACATTTTTCTTTAAATGAATGTGAATAAATATGTTCCAACTGATTCGGTTCCCTAAAACCCTTGTCAGTCTATACAAACTTGAGACGATTCGCTTTCCTGTCACCTCACCCCATCAGGATAATTCACCGAGTAAAAGAGAAACTAATTGAATCTTCACTTGAAGCTCTTTTAACCCTATACAAGCTTCTAATAAATGAAAATTACACAAGAAACAGTTTATACAAGGTACAAGTTGCTAATCATCTAAACGTTGTATCTCACCCATCATTATACGGTTGCTTGTAACTTTGAAACCGAGGAGAGCGGGATCTATCTGCCGACCCTTCTTTCCTTTCTTTTTGCCACTTCGCCCACCTTGTGTACCATCCGATGTTTCTGCAGTCCCTCCTGTTGTGTGGGCTTCTGGCAAAGCAGTCTTCTTTGAATTGCTCTTTAGCATATCTATAAATGATGTTTCCGAAACATCAGAATCGCTACACGAGGCAGTGCGGCGGAAGCGCATGTCTTTCTTGCCAGATGCACCCATATCAGAACCTTGGCTTGCTGAATTTCCAACTTGGTCCCGTCTTCCAGCTGAACAATTCATCACATAAGTTACCCATAACTAAAAATAACTAAATATTGACCCACTACAGTCTACATTAACCAAAGTGCAAATAGCAACTCTAATTTGCTTAGTTTTTAGCTAGTGAGATTATGCATGAAACAGGAAGTCACTGACAATTGTAGAAGAATATATAAAAGGGGGAGGAGTGGATAACATATTTGTTCTAGACATGCTTTTGAGAAAGGACACATACCATCGGGAGCACCGATAGAAGAGTTCTTCCCTCTCATAACTGAATCAGAAGATAGCTCAGACAATCCTTCCTGAGATAACGAGGCACGGGAGACTGGCGGACGTCGCAGCATGATATTATCGTGTCCTTTTGATAGAATAACTGGCACCCTGTCAAACAAGATGTGGTGAAAAGAACAATCATCAAGCATGTTGAATAGCTACAATTAAAAAAACAACAGCATATAAACAATGAGATAATTTGATAAAAACACGTACATATAACAGAATGCAAGTCGTCTATTCAGTTTATTCATATTAACCTATCCATGTACAACAAAAAAACGATTGGATAGGCATCACCAGTTTACAAAGATTATAGATGATGGATATAAAGAGATCCAAGTGCCATAAAGAGATAAATCATATTAGTTCACCAAAAGGAATAACTTATTAATTATTATCAAAAGAGTTAAATCATATTAGTTCACCAAAAGGAATAATTTATTAATTATTATCAATACAAGGAAATCTTGTTGCTTTGTTAAAAAGTTTCTTACATACCATCAGGGTGTGGGTGACAATAAACTATCCCTGAAGTAAAAGGTATCACAGACAAGAGTGCTCGAACTCAAAACTCAACCAGTTATTTGTACCACAGTCCCCAAGCCAAATAATCCAATTATCAGCAGATAGATTCAAGATCTTTATTTTGGCATCAGCAAGTTCCATGCAAGTCCAGATTTTCTTAAGCACACTAACCTTCTATTTCATGCTATAGCTGAAATTATCCTTCAAGATCAGAATTCATATAGTAGTCTAGTATGACAGGGTTGGGCTGGTAGCTCAGAATGCATACAGCAGATAATAAATGACATTGATCAAATATCATAGACTCAAAGGGGTGCCTTCTCGAACTCCAAAGAAAACCAGACAGTTTCACCATTGTTTCTTGGACATAAAACGACTGTCTTCAAACTATCACATACACCAGTAACATTCCATATCAAGTTATATACAAGATTTGTTTTTCTTTTTTCGAAACAAAATTGTGTGGGTAATTAGCCAAATACGTAGCAAAATACGGCAGTCGGTCACAATTCACATAAACTAGGCATCATCATGTCCAAGGGCAAAATAAATAGCCACTTTAAACCAATAATTATTATGAGTCACTAAACTGTTAATTTGTATCACGGAGAGCTCTACATATGATCCTAGGCAGTCACGAATTCAAAATGTACGGCACAGCTAATATGAATTTAGCTACCCAGATTTCAACAAGTAGGACCTAAATTCAGAAACTTACCGATCCTTGGGCTTTTCCTCTGTGAATGAGTTAGATGGTCCAATCTTGTCATTGTAGAAGCCTACACTCTCACTTGATTGCCCATCTTTGCTTTCTTGACTGTCAACAACAGGCCTCTTTGCCAAACGCCCACTTTTGGGCCCAGATTTCTTCCCATCCACCACTGAGAACTCTTTATTGACAGAGGTCTTGCCAATATCATTCATATTAGAATTGGAGATCTCCTGATTAGAGTCATTGATGCCTGACAAGAATGACTCCGACTTGCACAATGCTTCAAAGTCAGATCTAAAAGGTAAATTTTCGTTGACTTCGAAACCAGTAGCCTGATCTTGAGCTGAAGAGATCTGTGGTGGATCACATGAACTAGAACCATAAGACCCTAGAGTGAATGAGTTACTAAGACCTGCTTCTTGGTCAGGAATATGACTAAACAAGTGGTCTGTAGAGCTCGACCCTGCATATAGACTAGATGGAACCCTTCTCTCAAAGGAAGACCCATCGAACACATCCGATGATTCAATAGGCTGATGGACAGATTTCTGATGGAGTAACTCCATCAATAGTTGCTTCGACTTATTATCATTGAATCCTTCTGACATCCATAAGCTTGGATCATCAGACATCATATTGGTTTCTGACTCCCTTTTCTGTCGCTCAGAGTTGATATGTAACTGTTGCATCCGAGATTCCATCCAATCATTGGTAAGCTGCTCATTTCTCTCAGACCTACGCCCATCCATTCCATCCAAGGGTGAAACATGAAACTGGTTAGGAACTAAGGGTTTGTGAGGATTATGAGGTTGGTGGACACCAGAAAATGCTCCCAATGGAGCACCAGATTGCAAACGTGCACTCGCGTCCTTCATATCTAAACCATGCATCCTAGCCATGGCGTTCGCAACATCCAGGTTCAACCCCGGAGCACCATTAGGTGACGGTACTGTCCAATCAAAGGGCAATGAACCAGGCTCATGAAGCCCATGATGAATTCTTTCCTGAAATGAATGGTTCCGCTCAAGATGATGCAGCTGCTCATCATGAGATGGCCTTGTCTGTTGTTGATACAAATCCAGTGGACCGAACCCTGATGAATGACTGCGATGATTAACAGGATGACCCTTGTAAAACCGATCAGCTTCATCAACAGGCCACACTGGACCAATATGCCTCTCTTCTTCAATGTCATTCCGCTGCCTCAAACCCATAGAAAGCTGTCTTGCCTGAAGCTGTTCTTGAAGAATCTGATGCTCCAACGGTAGCATTTGCCCGTGCTGTGCGCGTGACATTAGCTCAAACAAATCCCTTTGATGCTCTTGCTGTGGTACCTGACCAAATTTAGCTTGCATAAACTGCTCTAAAGATGGATCAACATGCCTTAGAGGATGATGAGAACGTTGTTGAAGTTCAAGTAGAAGGTTCTGCTCTAACAAAACCTGATCTAGAACATTGTTAGTTCTGATATGATCAACACGTGACTGCCCAAGGGCAGGATCATGCATTTGAGTATGCAGCAACTGCTCAAGAAGTGCCTGGCGAACTTGAGACTGTTGTTGCTCCTGCAAGAGTTTCTGCTGTTGATGAAACTGCTGCTGTTGCTGCAACTGATGCTGCTGGAGCTGAAGCTGCCGCTGCTGTTGCTGTTGTAGCTGAAGTGTCAACAAATGTTCCAAATCTGGGACAGGATGGCTGCCTAGCTGCTGGGGGTGGATGTGATTCTGACTCGACAGATGTTCCAAAACTGGTTCCTTCAAATGTGTATGTGACAACATATTTCGTTGTTGGAGCTGCTGGTGTTGCTGCTGAAGCTGCCTTAACATAAGCTGGTCTGCTATATCAAAACGATTGCCTTCCAATTCCATGCGTGACAAATACCGACCACCCACGGCCTCTTCATATAGGTTGGTTTCAGCGAGTGTATTTTTCCGATAAACATCAGACCATGCCTCTGGACCAATAACCTGGTCACCCACGCCACTGAACGGGGCAGCCTTTCCAGCACCAGATGGCATACTTGATGATAGCGTGTGGTTTGTTTGATTGCCTTCAAGCTCAGACCATAAAAGTCCAAAAGGATGAAGTTTACTATCATTCTGATTTATTCCAGGATCTGTTAGATCATCTGAGAGAGAGTGGCGGCCAATAAGGTTTGTATTAGTATCATGAAAGCTTCCAGAAGATCTTCCAATTGTATGACCACTACTTCCAGGTCTTCCAGGAAATACAATCTCTGATATAAAGAAATAAACTTACCATTAAGACTAGGTCTGATGATACAACATAGCTTATGCAAGTAAAAGCACATCATCAAGGAAAATCAATTCAATAAATAAATAAACTAAAAAACTCACAACCTTCATCCTGTGTGACGAAATCATTAAAGCTTGAACCCTCAGATTTAGGCAGCTGCAAGGGAGCTTCATGTTCATGAATTCTTGAATGAATATGATGAGATGCAGGGATATTAAATTCCGATAATGGTCGGAACAAGTCGCCAATGGAAGATGAATTAGTATTATCCAGGATTGGAACCGAAGTTGGTACATTAGCCTCCAACTTTCCTCCAAAAGAGCCAAATTGTTCTGGATTAGAGTTTGAATCACCACTATTAGCATACCAGTCTCCACCTTTCAGATGTGGCATTACCTCAGCCAAATCTAGGAAAGGAGTTCCTTCTGGGGCATCAGCCAGGCGGACTGGCAAGTCTATTCCAAAAAATCCTTGCTCAAACCATGATATAATGTCCACACCAAGAAATGGACCCTGGATCTCCCCTTGAGGATCAAGGTAATACAAACTTAACTCCTCAGGTAGGATACCCCCACCTAATTCTTTCCCATCACCATTTCTCCCAAAATGAACAGTATTTTGATTCCCATCATGCCCAGCAGAAGATCTAGAATCATCAAGAAGCTTGGATCTAGTGTCCAAGCCAGTGCCAGTATCACCAACATCGATCTGGGGATGTTTGGTAAGAGAATCCATCATTTGACAACTTTCACCGACAATATCATTGGCCCCAGAAAAACCATTACTCTTGGAAACTTTTGGGTCCAATTTATCTGTGTCCACAGTAGTTTTATCCCCTTCTCTATAATCACGATCTGCACGAAGCACATTGGCCTTAGTGAAGTAGACTAATTATTTCAAATGCATAAGGTGGCTACAACAGTAACTTACATTTTTTATTTACATAAGTAGATGTTCAAGAAATAACGCAATTACCTTCTAAACTGATATGCAAACCATAATTCCATAAGCTACTATCATCGTCACCTTGATATGCATCATCCTTTGTCATTTCAGATGGGATACCCAAAGTATCTTCAGCAATAAGTGAGGGCAGGATACCTTGTTTCCCCCCACTAGATTCCACATCTCCAACACCTACAGAAGGAATAGGTTGGAGTTCCAGACAAACGATAATGTGGTAGGAAAAATCAGTTATGTGGTTTGAGTTTAACTTACCTGTAACATTTTCGGCTGATCTCCCCTTTTTAAATGAACTGTAAACCACCCCACTACTTGTTATCTTTCCCTTCCACATCTCACTAAGAATACCCTGTTTGTGGTGTATTCCCAATTATAGGACAAAATGTAAACAATTAAGCTAATTATTCCAAAATAATAACAGAAAGTAAAATCTTATATACAAGTGCACACAAAAAATTATGACAGCATCACGTATACATGTAATGGTTCCATATCATTACCTCCTCTTCTTCATCAGGAGCAACAAAAGCCAACGGTTCTATCATGCCTATTTGTGTTATAGGTGGTAACTCCTCCATCTCCTGAGGCTTGACACCAAATGAGGATTCAAGCTTCTGTCTACGATATATGTCCAGAAGTTTCCCCCTTGGATAACAAAATGTATCAGATGAACTTGGCTTTCCAAGGATACTTTCATTCTTCTCAAAATGAGCAGTGCCAATGAGGCCCACAGATGAAGAGCTGCCAATAGCATTTGACCTTCCACGCCCTACAGCAAATCCATTATTTGCACCCTCTGTCTTCCCTCTTTCAAGTGCAAATCCAGGTGCAGTTCGGTAGGGAGTTGGACCCCCAGAATGTCCCTCTATTAGGTGGCGTGGCCTCCATTTATCGCGCGAGTCTGAATAACGTTCGGTAGTAGTGCGGTTGCTGCCTACAAAAGCCTGATTGTCGTGAGCATCTTCCTTCTCCACATCTGTCCTCTTCTCAGTTCGAGATTCTTTCTCTTTCTCTTCAGGACCCCATCTAGATGTCCACTTACTATCACGACGTGCTTCAAGCCCAGAGTTACGAGTATTACCATCATGCCATCTTTCAGATGTTGGCACAGCTCTATTGTCAATTGCTTCTCTAGCAGACACATTGTCAACACGCCGATCCGTTTTCCGGCGATCTCTTCGATTCCCAAGCAGGCCAGTTTCTCTTTCTTCTTCTCGCCAGCGGCGACTACCATCACCATCAGTTACATTCCTTCTCCAATCTTTCTTGTCCTCAGATGCATCCAAACGCCAGGCTTCCTTTTGGTTGAGATCGGTACCGTTTCCGAGAGAAGAATTTGGAGGACGCATCTCCTATTAAACATAATTACAAATATGGTTGAGACATACACTAGACTCGTCTGTCAAGTAACAGTTAATGGTGAAGTTGTTGCAAAAAAATGGTCTAACCCGATTGCAAGGATAAAGAAGGGTCTGTTTTAACAGATGAGGTCAATATATGTTCTCACAATATCCATTTAAGCACTATACTTCATAAAATCAACATTATTTATGACCAATAAAACTTTTTTTAACATTAAACCCAGACAAAATAACTGAAACAAAAATGCAAAACAACATTGAAAGAAAGAAAGTTCTAAAAGAAAATCAATTTGATAACAAGAATATTCACACATGATATTACTGAATGGACATGGTACCAAAGCAATTAAGCACGGAACAAGGAGCATACAGGATATGGTTGTCCATCAACATGGCTGAAGTGATAAACTAATCATCGGAAAACCAGAATATGATATGTCATGATGATATTTATTTTTTAGAATTAAATTGAGTAAGCTTGTAGATAACTATTTATTATAATGTGATTCAGTATGAATTTCTTATATAGTAGATGCTATAATGTATAACAAAATCCTTTTATGTAGTTAATTATTAGTTCTTCCACTTGTATATTGCATGATTGATGATAAAGCTAAAACTTGTCAGGTAAACATTTAGTGCATCTAAGAAGTATTTGTGTTTCGTAGGTGACATGTCCGGAAAACAAGTTGTTTCTACAAAATAGTAAATTGGAGCATCACAATACCATCAATGCAAGGTATGAGTAAAACAATTATTTAAAAAAAAAAAAAAAAAAAAAAAAAAACTATAACCTACTACCTTGGCCTCACTTGGTTTGGCATAAAGCCACTGGGGTGACAGAGGTATGCTGCTTTCTGATGCAAGTAGATCTGCAATGAACACCAATTTAAAAGAAATAAAATCAAAAGCATAGGAGGAATTAAAACCAGTAGATGTAAATTAGTTATATCAACACTTTTCAATTGTTTCACCCAAAAAAATTGTAAGAAAGAAGATACCTTTTGACTCCACTACTAATCCTGTAAGTCCCTTCTCCTCGACATTTCTTCCTGATTCCATGAAAAGGAAAAAATATACATGAAAACACTGAATTGCTATGGATGGTTACACATGCAAAGTGTGACTGCTAGTTCCTTAATTGTCAATATCAACATGAAAACATTAGTTTAAGATTCAATGTCTAGTGATGTGGAATTTAATTGTTGATAATGGATTGTGTCAGAATCATTTTTATGGACATTTAATGTAGTATTGAAAATAAAATTGTTCTCATCTCCTATGGCCCAGTTCAACCAAAACAGTACAGTTTTTCTTTTCTGGAAATTATAAACAAATTACTACAAAACCTAATATCTCTAATGGTGAAAACGTGATCAAGAGCTATAGTGAGTTCCTATACTCAAAACAACAGAAAGAAAATGACTCCTTTCATGGCTTTACACTATCCAAAACCAATGCAACATATAAGAGTTCCTGAATGGCATGTTAGAAAATCCCGTTCCTAATCATTATCATCCTTTGCCAAGCCAATAACGAAGTGGAAACACAACTTAGCTCCATTTGCTAAACAAAATTAAATAAATTAAGTGGCATACATAAAACACAAACTTTGGACTCAAAATTCTAGAACTAAGTAGGGAAA